>JBBPBX010005435.1:41411-72168 GCA_038048925.1 Garcialebias charrua
ACCCACCCCAGCACAGCCAGGCCACCGACCGGTGACCCATGACCGCCGCCACAGACCACCCGAGGGCCCGCATGCCGCCACTGACAGACATCCTCCAGAACCACCCAGGTCCTCCCCAGGGCGAAAGCAGGGCCCCCCTGCCCAGGCACCCCCAACAGCCCAGACCCCGACAACCCCCCCCGACGTCCCAAACCCCGGCACCCCCCCACACCAGCCCCAGTGCCCCACAAGGCCAGATCCCAGACCTCCCACACTATGTAAATGTCACATTTTTTGTCATCTGTGTATGTTTCCCATACAAGACGAAATTCGTCTCTGCATTTAACCCAACCACCACCAGGTGGTGCAGTGAGCAGCCATAGAAAGCGCCCGGGGAGCTAGGGAAATAGGTGTGCACTCATAGACACCCCAAGGTGTGTAGTGGTCGGGGCCAGGGTTTGAACCTGTGTCCTTCGGGTCCCAAGTCGGCAGCCCAGCCTCTACACCATCTTGGCCCCGTAACAGAGCCGATCAAAGAATGCCGTAGAGATTGATCCGATGTGTCGGCAGATGCTGTTTCAAGACTAATATGGTCTAACAGAAGATTTTTATATTAATTAATGCTAAGATTATTTTTATTTTTCCAATTCAGGAGTATGGTTTTCTTTGCAATGCATAAGGCAGTGAAAATCATGCAGGATTTTTGTTTTCTAGTGTAACATCTTCAAAGATAGCCAATAAACAAACAGATGGAGAGAGTGGAATATTACATTTCAGACATTTAGACAAGTCTTCACAGACCTGGACCCAGAACCTCTGAACAGGTGGACAAAAGAGTGCGTGGATATAATCATCAGGTATATTGCCTGTGCACTGTGAGCAGTTGTTAGTTGATGTAAATCCCATCTTAAACATTCGCTGACCTGTATACAGTAATGTACTCTATAGAGAACTTTATACAATTGTAAATTGGAGATTCTAGTCATTTTAAATGTTTTTAAAAATATTTGAGACCAGGGGTTTTGGTCAAAGTTGACTGATAAATCTGTCTCCCATTTTACAACAGGTAGCGTTATGGAGTCATCGATTCTAGACAATTTCTTGTATATTTTAGATAATAATTTGGGGGGTTTAAGATTAATAAACTCTAACACACATATTGGTGTTTCTAACAATGTTTTATTAAGCTTAAATTTCTTTTTTTACAATAGACTTAATACTGTATGTTGATATTCTAAGAAGTATTTATTGTCAATGTCATGTTGTATTATCCATCCATCCATCCATCCATCCATTTTCGTCCGCTTATCCGGGGTCGGGTCGCGGGGGTAGCAGCCTAAGTAGGGAGGCCCAGACTTCCCTCTCCCCAGCCACTTGGAGCAGCTCCTCTGGGGGAATCCCAAGGCGTTCCCAGGCCAGCCGAGAAACATAGTCCCTCCAGCGTGTCCTGGGTCTTCCTCTGGGTCTCCTCCCGGTGGGACATGCCCGGAACACCTCACCAGGGAGGCGTCCAGGAGGCATCCTAACCAGATGCCCGAGCCACCTCAACTGGCTCCTCTCGATGTGGAGAAGCAGCGGCTCTACTCCGAGTCCCTCCCGGATGACTGAGCTTCTCACCCTATCTCTAAGGGAGAGTCCAGACACCCTGCGGAGAAAACTCATTTCAGCCGCTTGTATCCGAGATCTCGTTCTTTCGGTCACAACCCAAAGCTCATGACCATAGATGAGGGTGGGAACGTAGATCGATCGGTAAATTGAGAGCTTTGCCTTTTGACTCAGCTCTCTCTTCACCACGACAGACCGGTACAGCGCCCGCTTCACTGCGGATGCTGCACCTATCCGCCTATCGATCTCACGCTCCAGTTTTCCCTCATTCGTGAACAAGACCCCGAGATACTTAAACTCCTCCACTTGGGGCAGGACCTCCTCCCCGACCCGGAGAGGGCATGCTACCCTTTTCCGGCTCAAGACCATGGCCTCGGATTTGGAGGAACTGATCCTCATCCCGGCCGCATCACACTCGGCTGCAAACCGCTCCAGCGAAAGCTGTAGATCACGATCTGATGAAGCCAATAGGACCACATCATCTGCAAAAAACAGAGAAGCGATTCTAAGGCCACCAAAACGGATCCTCTCAACACCTTGGCTGCGCCTAGAAATTCTGTCCATAAAAGTTATGAACAGAATCGGTGACAAAGGGCAACCTTGGCGGAGTCCAACTCTCACTGGAAACGAGCCTGACTTACTGCCGGCAATGCGGACCAAGCTCTGACACCGGTCGTACAGGGACCTAACAGCCCATATCAATGGGCCTGGTACCCCATACTCCCGGAGTACCCCCCACAGAACCCCCCGAGGGACGCGGTCGAATGCCTTTTCCAAGTCCACAAAGCACATGTAAACTGGTTGGGCAAACTCCCACGCACCCTCCAGGACCCTGCTGAGGGTGTAGAGCTGGTCCAGTGTTTCACGACCAGCACGAAAACCACATTGCTCCTCCTGAATCCGAGGTTTGACTATCCGAATAGGCACTATTCCATCATTAGGCCTCTTCTGAAAAAATCTAATTTGGATCCCGACAATTTTTCTAACTACCGCCCAATTTCCCACCTCCCATTTCTGTCCAAAGTGCTGGAGAAAACAGTTGCTGCTCAGCTGCAGGACCACCTACAGCAACACTCTCTGTATGAGAAGTTCCAGTCTGGATTCAGAGCAGCTCACAGTACTGAGACTGCACTGCTGAGAGTAACAAATGATGTCCTCATGGCTGCTGACACTGGTTCTCCCTCCATCCTTGTCCTCCTTGACCTCACTGCAGCCTTCGACACTGTGGACCATAGTATCCTCCTCCACCGTCTTCATGTGGAGGTCGGTCTCTGTGACACTGTCCTGGACTGGTTCAATTCTTTCCTCTCCAATAGGCTGGAATGTGTTAGCCTTGGCAATGCCACTTCCCAGACAGTCGGTGTCTCCTGTGGTGTCCCTCAGGGGTCAGTTCTGGGGCCCCTGCTGTTTTCCCTCTACATGTTGCCTTTAGGTCAAATTATTAATCAGTTCAACATTTCTTTTCACTGCTATGCCGACGACACACAGCTTTACATCAGGACTGGAACATCATCATCATCCCTATCTCCGTCTTCACTCACTGTTCTCTCTGCCTGCCTGGAGGAAATAAAGGCATGGATGAATCAGAACTTTCTTCAATTAAACTGCTCGAAGACTGAGGCCATATTGATTGGCACCCCTCACCAGATACAAACATCAACTTTAACAACAATCTCCTTCTCTGGTCAAGACATCCCCCTCTCCACCTCTGTTACAAATCTTGGAATAAAAATGGACTCTCATCTTACATTTGAAAATCACATTAAGCATCTGTTTAAAACCTGCTTCTTCCATCTTCGAAACATCTCCAGACTTCGCCCATCTCTGACTTTTCCTGATGCTGAGAAACTCGTCCATGCCTTTGTCTCCTCCAGGCTCGACTACTGCAACTCCCTGTTTATTGGTATCCCTGGCAAAAACCTTCAGAAACTTCAATACATTCAAAACAGTGCAGCAAGGATTCTGTTGAGAGTTCGTAAATTTGAACATATTACACCCATTCTCCATAACCTCCATTGGCTTCCTGTCACCTACAGAATTCAGTACAAAACTGCTCTCATTACCCATCAATGCTTGCACGGCACTTCACCTGACTATCTAAAGGACATTCTTGCACCATATTCATCCACCCGGTCTCTACGATCACAGAACAGTAATTTCCTTCATATTCCTCGGACCAAATTGAGGACCATGGGAGACCGAGCATTCTGTGTGGCTGCCCCCCACCTGTGGAACTCCCTCCCTGACGACCTGAGAGCTCCACAGTCACTGGTTGACTTTAAAAGCAGCATAAAGACTTTTCTTTTTAAGCAAGCCTATTCTGCCTCCACATGATTTTATCTTTGATCTTAGCTGATATCATTATTGATTTTACTTGATTTTATCACTTGTTTTATTTTATTTATTTTTTAAGCAAGCCTAATCTGCATCCACATGATTTTATCTTTGATCTTAGTCGATATTATTATTGATTTTATTTGATTTTATCACTTGTTTTATTTTGATCTTTGCTTTGTTACACTTTGTAGCACTTTGAGATTTTTATTAATGAAAAGTGCATTATAAATGGAATTCATTATTATTATTATTATTATATTGTATTATTAATTCATTAAATTGAATAAAGTCTACACCATCAAATATGTGTTCCAGACGTTCAAATCCTTTAACTCTCCAACCTGGGAAATTTAACATATTATTTTCTTGCTGTATATCAGGATTGTTCCAGATGGGTGTTTGTCTGCATGGGAGTAGTGAAGACTTTGTCATTTTCAGATACTCCCACCATGCTGTCAGAGATGAGTTAATACTGATACTTTAAAGCAAACATGTTTTTTTTATATTTGTGCTAATAAATGGCAGATCTGAAATTCTAATATTATTACATAAAGTTTGTTCAATGTCTATTCAAGTTACATCTAGTGCATTTGGATTTAACCACTGAGATTTATTGTAACCTATTGGCTAAATAGTAGTGTTAGAAGTTGGGAAGTTCTAATCCTCCAGTATCGTTAGATCAATCAATCAATCAATCAATCAATCAATCAACTTTATTTGTAAAGCACATTTCAAAAACCATAAGGTTAACCAAAGTGATGTACAATAACATAAAAGACAAGTCAATTAAAATGATAAAAAACATAAAAAACATACAAAAAATAAAAAATACATGTACCAGTCTTTCTGCAGGTGTATTAAAATGCCATAAAAATAAGATCATGTTTTAAAAGCCAAAGAGTGAAAGTGTGTTTTCAAAAGGGATTTAAAAACAGGAAGAGAGGAGGCCTGTCTGACACTCAGCGGTAAGTTGTTCCACAACCTGGGAGCAACGACAGAAAATGCTCTATCACCTCTGAACTTCAGCCTAGTTTTGGGCACTGTCAGCAGCAACTGATCAGCTGATCTTAGAGATCGAGGAGGGCAGTAAGGCTGAAGCAGCTCAGACAAATATAGCGGGGCAAGGTTGTTCAGGCATTTAAAAAGAAATAGCAAAAGTTTAAAATGAATTCTGTAGTGCACAGGGAGCCAGTGAAGGGACGCCAGGATGGGAGTAATATGCTCATGCCTACGGGTCTGGGTTAAGAGGCGAGCAGCAGAATTCTGCACGAGCTGCAGACGGGCGAGAGAGGTCTGGCTGATGCCTACATGCAGTGCATTACAGTAATCAAGACGAGATGTATCTTTAGATTTCTGTAATGCTTTTAAGCTAATACATGGAGTTTTGTTTTTCCAAAGGAATTTAGATATGAAAGAGTCTAGGGATTTAAACCATTCATTTGAAGGTTTATTTGGAATCATTTAGAATAATTTATTCTTGGCAGGACCATCATTTTTACTGAGGCACCTCTTCTCATAAGAGATATGGGTAGAGATTTCCATCTAGTAAGATAGTCTTCAATTTTCTTTAAAAGTGGTATATGATTTAATTTTATTAAGTCTTCCAATCTAGGAGAAATGTTAATACTCAAGTATGTAATGTTACCTGATTGTAATCTTTCATTGAAAGAAGTATTAAACATGCAATTTATTGGAAGAGCTATAGATTTTGACCAATTTATAGAATAATCAGAAACTTTTGAGAACGAGTTTATTAATTCGATAACATTAGATAGAGTTTTCTGAGTTTTGAAGAAAAAGTAAAACATCGTCAGCATAAAGACTAATTTTATGTTCTATATTTTTACTCTGTATGCCTTTAATATCAGCAGTTTGCCTTATTGCTACTGATAAAATGGAGCTTATTTATTTATAAAGGTTCAATAAACATAGCAAATAATGCGGGTGAAAGTGGGCATCCCTGCCTGGTGCCCCTCTGTAAACAAAAGCTTGAAGATATTTGATTATTTGTCCTGACACTTGCTTTTGGTGAGCTATATAATATTTTTAACTAATTACAGTAATAAAATAGTTTCCAAATCCAATTTTAATCAAGGTAGCATATAAAAAATTCCAATTTACTCTATTAAATGCTTTTTCTGCGTCTAAAGATAAAATAGCTGTTTCAATATTTTTACTAAACGAGTACTCTATTAAATTATATAATCTGCGAGTGTTTGTGGTCGAGTGTCTTCCTTTTATGAATCCAGTTTGATCAGGATGAATAATGAAAGGAGTTATCTTCTCTAATCTTTTAGAGAGGGCTTTACAATTTATTTTAACATCAACATTAATAAGAGAGATGAGACGATAACTGGTAGGCAATACTGGGTCTTTGCCCTGGTTTTAAAAGGAGACTAATGTTGGCTGAATTCATATGTGTTGGAAGCCTGCCATTTTCTTCTGACTCAAGTAGCATTCTGTGAAATATTGGTTCCAATATATTCCAAAATTCTTTATAAAATTCTGCTGGATAACCATCTGGGCCAGGAGATTTTTTATTAGGCATGTTTTTAATGGCTTCACGGAATTCATCTGATGTTAATGGTGAGTCTAGTACTACTGTCTAGTTTTGGAAGTGTTACTCTCTCCAAGAATTGATTGATATCCTCATCTGTTGGATTTATTTCTAATTTAAATCCAATAAATCCACCTTCAATTCTTCTAACCCAGATTATCTTGTCACATTCTACAATAACAACCTCACCAACATCCTTAACTCTGTTGCTCCTTTCAAGCCAAAATGGCAACTCAGAGCTCAGAGCAGTTGCAGCTTCACGGGCTCCCGGTACATTCCCAGCTTTTAGTAGTTTTGATATTGACTCTGTACCTGACTCTGCACGATTTATGCGTGTGAACTATAGCCGAAGTGACCTGATGAGAATTGGAACGGATTTGCCACGAAATATAGCAGAAATCAACAACGAACTCAAAACTATGCTTGGCAGAATGCAGATTTTAAATTCATCTACCTGGAAATTGTAGCAGAGGCGTTCCAACGGGCAGAAGAGGAAGCATAGAAAGCTCTACAGAGAGTGGTGAAGGCTGCACAGAAGTCTGTTGGAGTCAGTCTCCCCACCATCACAGACATTTACACCTCCAGATGCAGGAAAAGAGCCACCTGCATCATGAAAGACCTCACTCACCCAGCACACTCACTCTTTGCCCCACTCCCCTCAGGACGGAGGTTGAGGAGCATCAAATGTAGAACCACTAGACTGAGGAACAGCTTCTACCCTGAGGCTGTTAGACTCATGAATAAATAAAAATAAAATAAAAAATAAACACTGCAAAATATCACATCATGCTGATGCTGATCTGTTTTCTTGTTGCTGTGTTCATCTGTGTTCATCTGTGACCATCTGCTCATACAAACTCATGTTCGTGCTGCTGTTTATTCCCACTATATTAAGCTTAGTGTATTACTAGTTGATGTTTTTCTTAGTTAATTCTAGATGTTATTACTGTTTTTCTCTTGCATTTGTTGTTGGATGTAACTGGGACCCCGTGTACATAATCTCGTTTTCATCACATAATAATAATAATAATAATGAATTCAATTTATAACGCACTTTTCATTAATGAAAATCTCAAAGTGCTACAAGGAGCAACAGAATTAAATGACAATAAAACAGACAATAAAACAAATAATAAAACATTTAAAATCAATAACAATATCAGCTAAGATCAAAAGTAGAATCATGAGGAGGTAGAGTATGCTCGGTCGAAAAGAAAGGTCTTCAAGTCGCTCTTAAAGTCAACCACAGACTGTGGGGCTCTTAGACAGTCAGGAAGAGAGTTCCACAGGCGGGGGGCAGCCACACTGAAAGCCCGGTCTCCCATGGTCCTTAATTTGGTTCTCGGAATGTGAAGGAGATTGCTGTTCTGTGACCGCAGCGAACGGGTGGATGAGTATGGAATGAGAATATCCTTCAGATAATCTGGTGAAGTTCCGTGTAAGCATTGATGTGTAATGAGAGCAGTTTTGTACTGAATTCTGTAGGCAACAGGAAGCCAATGAAGGTTATGGAGAATTGGCGTAATATGTTCAAATTTACGAACTCTCAACAAGATCCTTGCTGCACTGTTTTGAATATATTGAAGTTTCTGAAGGTTTTTGCCAGGGATTCCAATAAACAGGGAGTTGCAGTAGTCGAGCCTGGAGGAGACAAAAGCATGGACGAGCTTCTCAGCATCGGAAAAAGTTAGGGATGGGCGAAGTCTGGAGATGTTTCGAAGATGGAAGAAGCAAGTTTTAAACAGATGCTTAATGTGATTTTCAAATGTAAGATTGGAGTCCATTTTTATTCCAAGATTAGTAACAGAGGTGGAGAGGGGGATGTCTTGTCCAGAAAAGGAAAGTCTTGTTATAGGAGATGTTTGTACCTGGTGAGGGGTGCCAATCAGTATGGCCTCAGTCTTGGAGCAGTTTAATTGAAGAAAGTTCTGATTCATCCATGCCCTAATTGCCTCCAGGCAGGCAGAGAGGGCAGTGAGTGAAGATGGAGATGACAAGGTGGAAGATGAGGATGCTCCAGTCCTGATGTAAAGCTGTGTATCGTCACATGTACCACATGCGGTGCAAATGACAATAAAGACTCTCTGACTCTGACTCTGATTCTGATTGCTCCCAGCTTAAGAGGAGGGGATGCCGGGCGGGGGTTATGGTGAGGCTGCGAGCTAACGCTAAAGCCGGAAAACTCCAGATGCCGTCTCGCTTTCTGTCAAACGTCCGCTCGTTGGACAACAAGATGGATTTACTTTGTCTAAGAGCGGGCGCCTCAGAAGAGATGATGAAGTGTGCAGTGCTTTGCCTCATGGAAACGTGGATTACAAATGACATGCCAGATACAGTCTTCCAGCTGGATGACAGACTCTTTCTTAGAGTGGACCGCTGCAGCAAACTAACGAGGAAATCACGAGGAGGCGGGCTGTACATTTACGTGAGTAAAAGTTGATGCACAAACTGTACTGTGGTCAAAAGCTCCTGCTCCAAGGCTTTGGAGCAGATTACAGTGAGGTGTCGGCCACATTATCTGCCCCGAGAGTTCTCAGTGACTTTCATCACAGATGTTTACATTTCCCCCAGCGTGAATGCAAATGACGCCCTGCAAGAGCTGCATGAGCTCATCAGCTTGCTGCAGAGTGAACACCCTGAGGCTCTTTACATTGTGGCTGGAGACTTTAATCACGTAAATTTAAAGGACTGTATTCCAAACATCCATCAACATGTAACCATAGCAGCACGTGGAAACAACACGTTGGACCATGTTTACACAAACGTAAAAGATGCATACAAAGCCAAACCCCGCCCCCACTTAGGATTATCTGATCATATCTTAATCTTCCTGGCTCCTGCTTATCTGTCCCCGCTGAGACGCTCCAGACCAGTACAAAAGAAAGTTAAATGTTGGATCCAGGACAGTGGCCCCATACTGAGAGATTGTTTTGAAAGAACAGACTGGCAGGTTTTCATAGAAGCTGCTGAAAATGGAGGATTGCTTGATCTTGACCAATACACACCCTCAGTACTGGGGTACATTAGCACATGCTCCGACAACGTCTCCACCACAAGATATGTTAAAAGCTACCCCAACAGAAAACCTTGGCTGAATGCAGAGGTTCGCACCCTGCTGGCAGCCAGGAACACGGCCTTCAAGTCTGGAAACTCAGAGGAGCTGAGAAGGACTAGAATGGAGCTGGTTGCTTGCATTAAGAGGGCCAAGGCCACATATGCACAGAGGATCGAGGGTCAGTTCACCTCACAAGACCCACGGAGCATGTGGAGGGGCATTAAATGCATAACAGATTATAAAGGCAGGAGCAAACAATGCCCCAAAGACCCATCTCTGCCTGATGCCCTCAACAAGTTCTATGCACGCTTTGAAGACCCAAACAGACCACCCAGCACCAGACTCACCTCATTACCGGATGAAGAGCATTATTACCATCTATCAAATGTTTTGTTTTGCAAATTGAAATGACTGAAATTTTATGATCTGGTTGACTATAATGTTCTTTTAATACTGTACAAGGCTTAGAACTTCACATTACCCTCAAATATCCAAACGTTTTTTTGTAAAAAGAAGGAGTACTTACAATCTTAAGGGTACAGATATTTTTGTTGTGCCATAACATAGAACTAGCTTAAAGAGTAGGTCTACTATAATTAATGGAATAGGTCTATGGAATGGTTTAGAAAATGATATTAAAGTTGCAAAAACAAAGACTTTGTTTAAGAAAATGAATAAAATTAGGTTTCTGGAAAAATATGTATAAAATGGTTTATATCAAAATGTATGTATAGTAAAGTATGATGAGTTATTTATTGTGTAATTTTTTTGTAGATTACTGTTGTTTGAATTGATTGTTTGAATTACTTTTGTTAAAGAAGGGGCAGACATAATAAGATTTTATCTTCTACTGCTTCCTTTCATTTCATGTACTATTTGATTTTTATTTATTTATGTGGAATTGTAAATAGTTTTTTGTGTTCTTTTAAATTTGAAATGAATAAATTTAAATAAATAAAAAAGAGCATCTCAGCATGACCGCAGCAGAAGTAAGGAGTACTTTCAGGAGGATCAACCCTCACAAAGAAAACGGCCCAGACAACATCCCCGGGAAAGTGTTGAAAGAATGTGCCGATCAGCTTTGCGATGTGCTGGCCGACATCTTCAACACCTCACTTGCCCTGGAGACAGTTCCCACCTGCCTAAAGACCGCCACCATCATCCCAGTCCCAAAAAGCTTTGCAGTGACTGGTCTAAATGACTATCGGCAGTGGCCCTCAACCCGATAGTCGCCAAATGCTTTGAAAAACTGGTCATGACCCACATCAAAACAACCATCAACATCAACGAGGACCCTCATCAGTATGCATACCGCGAGAACCAATCTACAGAGGATGCCAGCTCCTCTGTGGTCCACATTGCTCTCACCCACCTGGAACAGAAGGACTCATACGTCCGTAGGCTCTTTGTGGACTTCACATCTGCCTTCAACACCATGATCCCCCAAACCCTGATGGACAAACTATTCACACTAAGACTAAGCCCCTCCGTTTGTAACTGGGTCCTAGACTTCTTAAACAGACCACATTCTGTGAGGATCCAAACTTCTCCTCCTCCACCATAACCCTCAGCACTGGCTCTCCTCAAGGATGTGTGTTGAGCCCTCTTCTGATCACTTGTATGATTGTGCAGCTACCCATCCAGGCTGTCATATTGTAAAGTTTGCAGATGATACAGCTGTGGTGGGATGCATCACAAACAATGATGAGTCCAGCTACAGGCAGGAGGTGGAACACCTGGAGAGCTGGTGCAAAGAGAATAACCTTCACATCAATGTGAAGAAGACAAAGGAGATGATTGTGGACTTCAGAAGGAACAAACACACCCACACCCCACTGAACATAAGAGGATCTGCGGTGGAAGTGGTCTCCAGCTACAAGTACTTGGGTGTACACATGAACGATAACCTCAGCTGGACCAACAACATCACCAGCCTGATCAAAAAGCTTACCAGAGACTCTACTTCCTCAGGCGGCTGAGATGAGCTGGTCTGAGAAGCCCAGTCCTCACATCCTTCTACAGGTGTGCAGTGGAGAGCATTCTGTGCTCCAGCATCAACGTGTGGCATGGAGGCTGCACAGCTGCAGAAAGGAAAGCTCTGCAGAGAGTGGTGAAGGCTGCACAGAAGTCTGTTGGAGTCAGTCTCCCCACCATCACAGACATCTACACCTCCAGATGCAGGAAGAGAGCCACCTGCATCATGAAAGACCCCACTCACCCAGCACACACACTTTTTGCCCCACTCCCCTCAGGACGGAGGTTGAGGAGCATTAAGTGTAGAACCACTAGACTGAGGAACAGCTTCTACCCTGAGGCTGTTAGACTCATGAATATCTAACCAGAATAATCACTGTGAAATATCACATCATGTTGCTGCTGATCTGTTTCATGTTGCTGTGTTCATTCGTGCTCATCTGCTCATACAGACTCATGTTCGTGCTGCTGTTTGGAGTAATGTTTTTCTATGATATTAATGCTTAGTGTATTTTTAGTTGATGTTTTTCTTAGTTCATATCTTAGATGTTATTACTGTTTTTCTTTTACTTTTTATTGTTGGATGCAACTGGGACCCTGTGTACTGTAAAGGATTATGAGGAGGTCAATATTAATACTGACCTCTTTACCTTAATTAATTTACTTATTCAGATTGAATAGTAATTTCACGGATTCTTTTCTTTTTCAGTTTACCCAATATTTCTGTGATCTTTATGATGGATAAATAAAACAGAAGCCATAGAGTGACAATGGACATTAACTTAGTTTGATATGTCAAAGAGACACTATCATTTATTTAAAATGAATCAACTAAAATCAACACCATTACACTTGATTGACATGATTTCACTTTCTTTCAAATTAACACGTCAGCACAGTTAAATTTAACACAACAGACTTCAATACTGGATGTTAAACATATTTAGTCTGAGGGCTCTTTAGCTTAAAATAGTTTCCAGCTTAGAATTGAGGGAAAGGATAGGAGGAAAGATGGAGAGATGGTTTACAGGAAATTGTCTTGAGCATGATACCAAAAGTGACACTTCCATCCGACTTCTGCTAAAATCCAGGTACGTTTTGTAAACAGCTCTTTACCTTCGACGACGAGTCTGATAAAGAAATGACACCAGCCTTCAGATGCACAGAGTCCTTCAGGCCCAGCACGTCCAAAACTGGTTCTAGTTTACGTTTTCAACGTCTCCTGGGTTCCGCGTTGGTCATCAGAAAATGCGTCAGCTCCTGGCCTCTGACTTCAAGATAAACTTATTCCAGGAAGGAATAAACAAAGTTTTGAGCTTACGCTCGTTCGAAGTGGACTCATAACAGCATGTTATTTAGTCCTTAGCTGAATGACTGTCCTTGGCGGGTGACAGGCATTCATTCAGCTCTTTGGGACGTCTTCATGTCTTGAAGTTCCCAGCAAAACTCATCAGTTCCAGCAACAGCTTAGAACTTAAAGCAGGATCAAAGAGATGAGAGAGACTTGTGTCTTTTTCATTGGTTCACAAGAAAAACAGTCAAGCTGTTCACTTGTTATCTCGACCCAAGGTTACAGCCAGCAGCAGAGAGAAATGTTTAGGAAAAAGACAGACGCACAGACTCCAAGAGGTAAAATACTTGGATTAGCGTCTTAACACTTTTAAAACAAATCTGAAAAGCACAGTTTGACATAAAATTCAACTATGACACCATTATATGGTCAAGTAACACAGTAATACTCCATATTAAAAGAATAACACAGCTTAAAAGCACACATCATGAAAATGACAAAAGTTATTCTTTTGATTACATTAGAATAAAATCAAAGATAGAAATAGTCTCTTTTGGTGACTATATTCTCAGATTACAACTAATGGAATAATTTGTAGTAAATGTCTTGCTTTACTGAGAGGTCAGTAAAGGTCATCTCTGGAACAGTTCAAAAATACACAGGTGTATCAAAGTGGACACGGTCATGCCCACTACATCTCCCCCCTTTTGGAAGCCATCGCCAGTCCTTGGGGATGGGGTCCAACACGAAAGGAAACCTTGAACTGTCTCTGATCTTGAAGTAATCCAGCAAGTGGAAAAGAAAAATCAAAATTATAATCCCATAAAGTTTTTTGGAACTTCCATACTGTTCGTAGGTAATCCCATTGCGGTAAGCTTTTAATCCTTTGGAAAACAAAGTCTGTTAACTCTTGGAAAACAAAGTCTGTGATCCCTTGGAAAACAAAGTCTTATAATCCACAGCGGTAATTCCACAACGGTTAGTTTTGTTGATTGATCAGCAACAATTGTTTTCATAATCAGCATGTAGAGGGGATCCCTCGATTGACGCAGAGGAGGCGACCCTTGGATGAAGGTTGAAGACCAAGCGTTGGAGCTGCAGGTCCCCACATCGAAGGTTGTTGGCTGGTTGGCTTCCAGTCAGTGCCACTCTGGTTCTATGTGTCATGCAATTATGTGGTTTTTAGGTGGGCTTATGATTGGGATTTTACATTAGCCTTACCTATATGCACCTGGTATGTAAGCTATCATGGTTTAGATCAGCTACAACTACCAATTAAGGGGTGGATCATGCATCAAAGTTAAATATAGGGATCTACGTCTATAGACGGTTCAGGAGGGCTTCTGTAACGAAGGCCTCTTCTTCCAAACTATTCCTCCATTCATAACTTAGCTTAAAGTTAAACTAAAATAGAAAAGAAAATATAGTTTGGTCTAAATGTCTGTTGTCCTTTAAGACGACGACGTAGGATTTGGTATTCCCTATAAATTTTGAAGTCTATGGCGAGACTCATCAAAATGAATAGATGATCTAGAATAGAATCGATCGAATCGGTTCAATTTAGAAATTGTGAGACCAGTGTAGTTTATGGTACCTTGAGTAGCTTTACCATACCATACCATACCATTTTATTTATAAAGCACTTTAAACAGGAACAAGTCCACACAAAGTGCTGGACAAACAAACACGCAACAGGCAACACAGACAATGAAGTACAACACGAAAAACATAAAAACATTGCAGATCATAAATAAAACGATCCAATACAAATCAGCTGGCATTGAAAGCGATGGAGTAGTAGTGAGTTTTTAACCGGGATTTGAAAACCGAGAGGGAGGGGGCCTGTTTGATGAGCAGCGGTAACTCGTTCCAGAGTCTTGGGCCTGCTACAGAGAACGCCCTGTCACCCCTGCGCTTAAGGCGAGTTTCTGGAACTATTAAGAGTACCTGATCCTCTGACCTCAAAGCACGTGGAGGGACATATGGGTGTATCAGATCCGAGAGATAGGCGGGGGCGAGACTGTTCAGCGATTTGTAGACATACATGAGAATTTTGAATTGGATTCGAAGATGAACCGGTAGCCAGTGAAGGGAGGCCAAGACTGGTGTAATGTGCTCTCTTTTGCGTGTGCTGGTTAAAAATCGGGCAGCTGCGTTCTGAACCAGTTGTAATCGTGCAATGGTGGCTTGACTGACGCCAAGCAGAAGGGAATTGCAGTAATCCAGCCTAGATGTAATGAATGCGTGAATCACTGTCTCCAGGTTGTTTTTTGATAATATGGGCTTCAGCTTAGACAGACGCCTCAGCTGGAAAAAACAGGATTTGACAATCATGTTTACATGACTGTTGAGTTTCATGGAAGGATCCATTATCACTCCCAGATTTGTGACTTTTTGTTTTTCGGACAGGGGTAGAGCAGACAGGTCAATGCAGTGGTTTGAGGTTGTGTCATTGGGAAGGAACAATATGGCTTCCGACTTCTTATCGTTGAAGCTTAAGAAATTTAAAGCCATCCAGTCCCTGATGTCAGCCAGGCAGTCGAGCAGAGGTTGAATAGAGCCTGTACCATTTTGTCTTAGGGGGAAGTAAATTTGACAGTCATCAGCGTAGAAGTGGAAGGGTATATTGTGTTTCCGGAAAATAGCACCGAGTGGCAGCAGGTATAAGGAGAACAAGAGAGGACCCAGGATGGACCCCTGCGGAACCCCCCATTTAAGAGCCGCCACTGCAGAAGTAAAATCGTTGATGGAAACACAAAAGGATCTGTCAGAGAGGTAGGATCTGAACCAGTTTAGGGCTGATCCTGAGATGCCCACCCACTGCTCCAACCTAGCAATGAGGATCTCATGGTCGATGGTGTCGAAAGCGGATGTGAGGTCCAATAGGACAAGCAGCACAGAGTCACCAGTGTCTGTGGATCGGAAGATGTCGTTAAAAACCTTCAGTAGGGCAGTCTCAGTGCTGTGGAGGGATTTGAAGCCGGACTGGAATAGCTCGGGGATAGCGTGATCCTCCAGGAAGCACTTTAGTTGGGACTCAACTATTTTCTCTAGAAGTTTAGATACAAATGGGAGTCTGGAGACAGGCCTGAAGTTGGATAATACTGACGGGTCGAGGTTTGGTTTTTTCAGGAGGGGTTGAACAGCAGCATGTTTTAATGATTTTGGCACCACACCCGAAGATAGACTGCTATTTACAATCGAGAGAATGGAGGGACCTAGAGTGTGAAAAACCTCCTTTAGAAGCCGAGGGGGGACCACATCGAAGGGGGAGCCAGATGGTTTCAGGCTGCACATGACCTGCTCTAGAGAGGACAGAGAGACTGGTTCAAAATGGTCAAAAACAGCAACAGATTGAGGTGGGATGGATGGATCGTGAGATGGAGGAGAAATGAGAGCCCTGGTGGTTGCGATTTTATCTAAAAAGAAATGTTGGAAGTTCTCGCACAGCTCAGTCGAGGCTTCCATGGGTGATTGTTCAGTGAGGTGGAGAACAGAGTTTAGGGTGGAGAACAGAACTCGAGGGTTACGAGAGTTTGCAGCAATGATATCAGAGAAGTATTGTGATTTAGCAGTTTTCACTGCTTTCTGATATCGGCGCCAGCTCTCTTTTACCATCTCAAAAGAGACCTGCAGACTGTCTTTTTTCCATTTCCTCTCCACCTTTCGGCATTGCTGCCTGGCCGCTCTGGTCGTGTCATTCAGCCACGGTTCGGCCCTGAGTTTTGGTCTTCTCAGTTTAATAGGCGCCACTTGATCCAAAGCCTTTAAACAAACAGAGTCAAACTGGTTTGTCAGCTCCTCAGTGCTGGAGAGGAACCCCGGGGGCTGAATTAACATGACATTGTTGTAAACCTCAGTGAAACGTGCGGCAGTTAAGTGGTTAACATTCCTGCCTTTACGTGCAGAACTGCATGTTTTAGGGGTTACATGGGGGATGGTGACCTGAAACTTGACTGGCCTATGATCCGAGAAAACGTTGTCCCCTATTTCAAGGTTTGAAACAGTCACATCACATGTTAAAACGAGGTCCAATAAATGTCCACGCTGCTGCGTGGGAGAGTTAACGTGTTGAGTTAAATTAAATGAGTCCAATAAATCTAAAAAGTCCTTAACCATGGGCTTCTCAGGACAACACACATGCAAGTTGAAGTCGCCTGAAATGACGACCCGAGAATATTTAGCTGTAATTTCAGCCAAGAAATCAGAAAACTCGCTGATGAAGTTCTTAGAACGAGGCGGCCGGTAGACAAGAGCACACAAAGTTACAGGTGAATGGCCTAGTTCAAACACAGTCAGCTCAAAACTGGAGCAGGAGACTGGGATGGACAGTTGTTTACAGTCAAAAGTTGATTTGAATATTGTTAATAATCCACCACCACGACCTGATGGCCGCGGGTTGTTAAAAAACAAACAGTTTGGTGGTATTATTTCCGTCAATGCGCTGGACTCACCCGGCGACATCCACGACTCTGTGATGCAGAAAAAGTCCAAGTCCTGATCTTCAAAGTAATCCCTAAGGATGAATGTTTTGTTGCAAACCGATCGGGCGTTAACAACACAGAATTTGATGTTATCCGAGCTAGCAGAAGTGCTAGCCGCTGGTGGGGGGGCGCTCGTCCGCGGCTCGTTTCCCACAGAGAGCTGCTCCGGCCGCAGATCCCCGTTGTTTTCCTGGTCCGTGAACGCGGGAGATTGGCGATGAGAATCGAGACCATCAGCTGAAGACAGCGAGGCAGAACGCTGAGCTCTGGGCTGGTGAGAGCTAGCAGAAGTTCTAGCCGCTGGTGGGGGGGCGCGCGTCCGCGGCTCGCTTCCCACAGAGAGCTGCTCCGGCCGCAGATCCCCGTTGTTTTCCTGGTCCGTGCACGCGGGAGACTGGCGATGAGAATCGAGACCATCAGCTGAAGACAGCGAGGCAGAACGCCGAGCTCTGAGCTTCACCAGCCGGCCAGCTCGAGAGCCGCGTTTCTTCCTCCGAGTCGATCGATTTCTCCGTGCAGGCTGGTGAGAAGAGCGGAGGTAAACGGGCAGCTCGTCTCCGAGCAACGGGGGCAGAGGGGGTCTCCCCGAGGTACGCTCATACTGGCCCGAATCAGCGACATCCGCGGCAGCAAAACGTAGATCCAGAAGCTGCTTCCGATCATAAACCAGCAGTGTACTTATGTCTCCAATGAAGAACGTACAAAACACAAAAATTCCAAACACCCACAGGAGAGGTGGATACGCAGCCATGCTCATGGGCGCCATCAGACTGACTCAGATCTATAAAGTGAACCGGGTTACTTTAGTGACTCATTAGACTGACCCAGATCCATAAAGTGAACCAGGTTACTTTAGTGACTCATTAGACTGACCCAGATCCATAAAGTGAACCGGGTTACTTTAGTGACTCATTAGACTGACCCAGATCCATAAAGTGAACCGGGTTACTTTAGTGACTCATTAGACTGACCCAGATCCATAAAGTGAACCGGGTTACTTTAGTGACTCATTAGACTGACCCAGATCCATAAAGTGAACCGGGTTACTTTAGTGACTCATTAGACTGACCCAGATCCATAAAGTGAACCGGGTTACTTTAGTGACTCATTAGACTGACCCAGATCCATAAAGTGAACCGGGTTACTTTAGTGACTCATTAGACTGACCCAGATCCATAAAGTGAACCGGGTTACTTTAGTGACTCATTAGACTGACTCAGATCCATAAAGTGAACCGGGTTACTTTAGTGACTCATTAGACTGACTCAGATCCATAAAGTGAACCGGGTTACTTTAGTGACTCATTAGACTGACCCAGATCCATAAAGTGAACCGGGTTACTTTAGTGACTCATTAGACTGACCCAGATCCATAAAGTGAACCAGGTTACTTTAGTGACTCATTAGACTGACCCAGATCCATAAAGTGAACCGGGTTACTTTAGTGACTCATTAGACTGACTCAGATCTATAAGGAGAACCAGGTTACTTTAGTGACTCATTAGACTGACTCAGATCTATAAGGAGAACCGGGTTACTTTATGCCCCTTTTCCACCGCTCGGGTCGGATCAGATCAGCTCAGATCGGCTCAGTTCAGGTCGGGTCACATGTAGTTCTTGTTTCCACAGCTTTTTTGTACCCTTTCTGTGGGCGGGGTCCAGAATCCTACTCGTCTTACCACATGGTGGCAGTAGTGTTCCCTCAAGCTATTTACTAGTAGCCACCACTAGAAGAAGAACACGATAAAGGCTTTGACAGAATGTTGTGAAAGAGATGTCATGCTATAATGAGTACCTCATGAGCTGTAATTTTTAAACCCAATTCATAATCCTACCTTGTTGCCTTCTTTAAACCCATGTATTTTCCAATTTAGTATTTTTACAATAAAGATGTATTAAAAACACATTTTATTATTTAGTTATGCACAAGGTGCTTGATAAAGTTGCAAAACCATATTTGTCTGAGCTGCTTCAACCTTCCTGCCCTCCCCGATCTCAGATCAGCTGAGCAGTTGCTGTGGAAGTGTTCAGTGTCAGAGAGGCCTTCTCTCTTCCTGTTTTTAAATCTCTTTTAAAAACACACTTTTATTCCTTGGCTTTTAACACGTGATCTTATCTTTTATGGCATGTTAACACACCTGCAGTAAGACTGGTATATGTATTTATTTATTTTTGTATGCTTTTTATAGTTTTTAATTAACTTGTCTTTTATGTTATTGTACAGCACTTTGGTTGACCCTGTGGTTTTTAAAATGTGCTTTATAAATAAAGTTGATTGATTTAAAACATCACACTGTGATCTTTGAAACTGCCAGTGTCTCCCTGGTAAAGTTGCTGCTGGGCGCAGATGATGGATGGATGATGGATGGGTAGATGGATGGTCTGTGAACTTTAACTTTAAACTGTCCAAAGGACTTTGGCCACTTTTAATTTTTGACTTTTTTTGTATGACTTCATCCTAGAACCAAATAATTTATAACGTAATAACAGTTGAGCAGATTCTAATAATCTTTATCTTATGATTCTTTAAAGGTCAAATGCAAATGGAAAGTTCTCTTAACTTCCAGTATGGATTTAAACACTATACACACTTCACATTGTAAAATAAGTTTAGGAAATTGAATGTTCCAGAACACCACTTAAGAAAATATAACGTTTAATAGGAAAAGTTTGAAGTGACAAACAGAAGTAACGAATTTCCATCTGGTGTCTCACGGCTTCCTCCAGAAGACGACACAGGTTGTTCAATTCTGGTGATTTTCTTCTGTTGACTGTAAAAGAAAAATGTGGTTAATTTAGTCCAGAAACTGTTTTTTTTTTTTAACTAACAGTGTAATCACAACATGTTCATGTACTGACTGTAACCTGTTGGAGTTATTTGAATTAATATTCAATGTTTTATAGACATAAATGTGTCAAGCTTGCTCCATTATTTTTCTCCCTTGTACTTTGTAAGACATATCATCAATTACATAAAAAAACACACAGCAGATATTATCCAAACTAATACAGTGTAATCACAAGATGTTCATGTCCAAACTTTAACCTGTTGGAGTTATTTGAATTAATATTCAATGTTTTATAGACATAAATGTGTCAAGCTTGCTCCATTATTTTTCTCCCTTGTACTTTGTAAGACATATCATCAATTACATAAAAAACCACACAGCAGATATTATCCAAACTAATACAGTGTAATCACAAGATGTTCATGTCCAAACTATAACCTGTTGGAGTTATTTGAATTAATATTCAATGTTTTATAGACATAAATGTGTCAAGCTAGCTTCGATTTTTTTCTCCCTAGTACTTTGTAACACATATCATGAAATACCTAAAAAACCACACCACTGATATTATCCAAACTAATACAGTGTAATCACAAGATGTTCATTTACTGACTATAACCTGTTGGAGTTATTTGAATTAATATTCAAATTTTTATAATTTATTTTCGTAGTGCACGCACATGTTTGGAAGAAGTCAAAGCGAACCTACTTTAAATGCAGCAGATTTGACCACTACGTGACATTATTAAAGAGTGGTTGAGCTCAGGAGCCCTCGTACTATAAAGTCAGCTATGAAATATATTTTTATATCTGTTCATTGAGCTACATTTTAAGCCGCCCGCGCGCGTTGCTCGTGGCGATCGTACTTTTTAAAATCCTGCAGTTTTGAGCAGTACGTGATTTTATTAAGGACACGTTCAGCTGAAGACCCATCTTTGCTATAATTTTAAAAACAAATAATTGTTTTTACCGTGTTATTCATGTAAAGTCCTTCCGTGTTCGCTTCCCTCGCTTTCGTGAAAACAGCTTTGAGTCCACACAGACTCCTCCTTCCGGTGCGGGTGAGCGCGGGTTGGGACCCATCTGAAATGGGACCAGAAATTTTGAGCGGCGCAGCTCAGAATATCTGGTGGAAATGGCGTGAAGTGGGTCTCTGCGACGCACATATGACGTAACATCCGACCCGCGCCGACCGGTGGAAAAGGGGCTTTACCACTTTTCCACCGGTCGGCTTGGCTCGGGTCGGATCGGCTCAGATCGGCTCAGTTCGGGTCGGGTCACATCTTAGTTCTGTTTCCACAGCTTTTTTGTCCCCCTTCTGTGGGCGGGGTCCAGAATCCTACTCGTCTTACCACATGGTGGCAGTAGTGTTCCCTCAAGCTATTTACTACAGTACTAGCCACCACTAGAAGAAGAACACAATAAAGGCTTTGACAGAATGTTGTGAAAGAGATGTCATGCTATAATGAGTACCTCATGAGCTGTAATCTTTAAACCCAATTCATAATCCTACCTTGTTGCCTTCTTTAAACCCATGTATTTTCCAATTTAGTATTTTTACAATAAAGATGTATTAAAAACATATTTTATTATTTAGTTATGCACAAGGTGCTTGATAAAGTTGCAAAACCATATTTGTCTGAGCTGCTTCAACCTTCCTGCCCTCCCCGATCTCAGATCAGCTGAGCAGTTGCTGCTGACAGTCCTCAAAACTTTTTAAATCTTATTTAAAAACACACATTTATTCCTTGGCTTTTAACACGTGATCTTATCTTTTATGGCATGTTAACACACCTGCAGTAAGACTGGTATATGTATTTATTTTTGTATGCTTTTTATAGTTTTTAATTAACTTGTCTTTTATGTTATTGTACAGCACTTTGGTTGACCCTGTGGTTTTTAAAATGTGCTTTATAAATAAAGTTGATTTAAAACATCACACTGTGATCTTTGAAACTGCCAGAGTTTCCCTGGTAAAGTTGCTGCTGGGCGCAGAAGATGGATGGATGATGGATGGGTAGATGGATGGTCTGTGAATTCTTTAACTTTAAACTGTCCAAAGGACTTTGGCCACTTTTAATTTTTGACTTTTTTTGTATGACTTCATCCTAGAACCAAATAATTTATAACGTAATAACAGTTGAGCAGATTCTAATAATCTTTATCTTATGATTCTTTAAAGGTCAAATGCAAATGGAAAGTTCTCTTAACTTCCAGTATGGATTTAAACACTATACACACTTCACATTGTAAAATAAGTTTAGGAAATTGAATGTTCCAGAACACCACTTAAGAAAATATAACGTTTAATAGGAAAAGTTTGAAGTGACAAACAGAAGTAACGAATTTCCATCTGGTGTCTCACGGCTTCCTCCAGAAGACGACACAGAGGTTGTTGAATTCTGGTGATTTTCTTCTGTTGACTGTAAAAGAAAAATGTGATTAATTTAGTCCAGAAACTGTTTTTTTTTTTTAAACAACACAGTGTAATCACAACATGTTCATGTACTGACTGTAACCTGTTGGAGTTATTTGAATTAATATTCAATGTTTTATAGACATAAATGTGTCAAGCTAGCTCCATTATTTTTCTCCCTTGTACTTTGTATCACATATCATCAATTATATCAAAAACCACATGGCAGATATTTTTCAAAAAAATATAGTGTGATCACAACATGTTTATATAATGACTTATCCTGTTGGAGTTATTTGAAATAAAATTCAATGTTTTATAGACATAAATGTGTCAAGATAGCTCCATTATTTTTCTCCCTTGTACTTTGTATCACATATCATCAATTATCTCAAAAACCACATGCCAGATATTTTTCAAAAAAATATAGTGTGATCACAACATGTTTATATACTGACTATATCCTGTTGGAGTTATTTTAAATAAAATTCAATGTTTTATAGACATAAATGTGTCAAGCTAGCTCCATTATTTTTCTCCCTTGTACTTTGTATCACATATCATCAATTATATCAAAAACCACATGCCAGATATTTTTCAAAAAAATGTAGTGTGATCACAACATGTTTATATAATGACTTTATCCTGTTGGAGTTATTTGAAATAAAATTCAATGTTTTATAGACATAAATGTGTCAAGATAGCTCCATTATTTTTCTCCCTTGTACTTTGTATCACATATCATCAATTATCTCAAAAACCACATGCCAGATATTTTTCAAAAAAATATAGTGTGATCACAACATGTTTATATACTGACTTTATCCTGTTGGAGTTATTTGAAATAAAATTCAATGTTTTATAGACATAAATGTGTCAAGCTAGCTCCATTATTTTTCTCCCTTGTACTTTGTATCACATATCATCAATTATATCAAAAAACCACATGGCAGATATTTTTCAAAAAAATATAGTGTGATCACAACATGTTTATATACTGACTTTATCTTGTTGGAGTTATTTGAAATAAAATTCGAATTTTTATAATTTATTTTCGTTGTGCAAGCACAGGTTTGGAAGAAGTCAAAGCGAACCTACTTTAAATGCAGCAGATTTGACCACTACGTGACAATATTAAAGCGTGGTTGAGCTCAGGAGCCCTCGTACTATAAAGTCAGCTATGAAATATATTTTATATCTGTTCATTGAGCTACATTTTAAAGACATAAAGCCGCCCGCGCGCGTTGCTCGTGGCGATGGCGAACCTACTTTTTAAAATCCTGCAGTTTTGAGCAATACGTGATTTTATTAAGGACACGTTCAGCTGAAGACCCATCTTTGCTATAAATTTAAAAACAAATAATTGTTTTTACCGTGTTATTCATGTAAAGTCCTGCCGTGATCGCTTCCCTCGCTTCCGTGAAAACAGCTCGAGTCTCCTCCTTCCTCCTTCCGGTGCGGGTGCGCTCGCCTCAGTACCCCTCTGAAACCAGCCCAAAAATCTCAAGAAATCTAGCGCGGCGCAGCACGGAATATCCGGTGGGGAAGGCCTGAAGGGGGTCTCTGCGACGCACATATGACGTAATATCCGACCTGAGCCGACCGGTGGAAAAGGGGCATTAGTGACTCATTAGATTGACCCAGATCCATAAAGTGAACCAGGTTACTTTAGTGACTCATTAGGCTCCAGGCTCGAACCAGCAGACTGAGAGACAGCTCTGTTCATCAGGCAGTCAGGATGCTAAACACTCTGCCTGCCCTACCTCCCCTCCCACTTGAACTGCCTTAACGCAAAAAACTCTCTCACACATTATCACACATTAAAACTCTCTCACACATTACCATACAACACAAAGTTTTTAACACTGGACTCTGTGTCATCAAACGGGTTATTCACTAAACTCTCGGTCATGTGCTCATTAAGTTTGCACTGCTCCTCATATTTGCACTAATGTCTGTATTACATTACTGCCTATAGTCATACTACTGTTTACATTCACTGTTTACACTCAATGTTTACATTTATTAATACTGCATTTACTACTACTGTTTACATTTACACTACTTTTATATCTACACTACTGCTGATAAATATACTGTATTCTCTGGCTGGCGCTGCTTAGGGATGCCCATTGTGCCTTATGTGCCTCTGTGCCAGCATCAACTACCTCATGCATATACTGTGAACATTAACTCATATGCTGCTTTGCCACTCTTCGCAAGTGTCAATACCAGAACCTTCATTTTATTTTATAGATATACTTTTTGTACTTTTTATACTACTATGCAAAAACTCAGGACAGTACTACACTTTTATTATATCACTTTATGCTTGTGTTCATTAAATGTTTAGTGTTTTTGTAGTAATCATCTAGGGCCACCAGATGAAGTAATTATGGAGGGCCACCAGATGTAGGGTTATATGGAGGGTCAATATTAATACTGACCTCCTTTTTACCTTAATTAATTAACTTTACTTATTCAGATTGAATAGTAATTTCACGGATTCTTTTCTTTTTCAGTTTACCCAATATTTCTGTGATCTTTGTGATGGATAAATAACCATAGCCATTAAGTGACAGAAAACGTTGACTTTAGTTGGTATGCCAGGAGACACTACCATTTATTTAAAATAAATCACTAAAATCAACATCATTACACTTGATTGACAGGATTTCACTTTCTTGCAATTTAACACGCATCAGCACACTTAATGTAACACAACAGACAAATATGATGTTAAATTATTTAGTCTGAGGGCTCTTAACTTAAAAAATATAGTTTCCAGCTTAAAATTGAGAAGAAGAGAAATAGGAGGAATAAAAGAGGTTAAGTAGGGAAGTTATTTATCTTGAAGTGTAACCAGAAATGACACTTTCCATCCGACTTCTGCTAAATCCCAGGTACGTTTGTAAACAGCTCTTTACCTTTTGACGACAGCCAGGTAAGAGAAGACCTTGTAGCTTTCAGATGCACGGGGTCCTTGCGGGAACCAGTACATCTGAGCAGGTTATTCGTTTACCTTCCAACGTCTCCTGGTTTCGCGTTGGTCATCAGAAAATGTGGCAGCTCCTGGCCTCTGGCTCAAGATAATTTATTCCAGGAAGGAATAAACAAAGTTTGAGCTTACGCTCGTTCGAAGTGGACTCATAACAAACATGTTATTAGTCCTTAGCTGAATGACGTGCCTTTGGCGGGTGACAGGCATTCATCCAGCTCTTTGGGAAAGTTCACATCTCTCGAAGTTCCCAGCAGACTCTCATGCAGACTCTTCTGCAGACTCAATGTTCCAGCAACAGCTTAGAACTTAATAGAAGGATCAAAAAGAGGAGTGAGACTTGTGTCTTTTTCATTGGTCCGTGGACCAGCAAAGAGTTCACTTGTTGTTATCAAGATTCAAGGTTACAAGTAGCAGCAGAGAGAAATTGTTTAGGAAAAGACAGAGCATGCTGGAGTCATTTTCATGAAAACAACGGATTAACTGTCTTCTTCTGTCTAAACAAAACGGTCGGGTCTCTGTGACCCGAGACTTCAACTTTTTTTTTTGAACTTTTTACTTTCAATAACAGTTTTATATCAATATATATACAGTCCACCCTTGTCACATCTCACATTTCACATCTTCATATCTTATTTACACATACCATCTTAAACTTTTCACCTACACCCAGCAAACTTACTATCTAATTCTGGTTTTACCAAAGATTATCCATAAGCCTTTGATGAAGGTAAAAAATAAAAATACTCAGAAATGCTTCTCGTTCATATAGACATTTGCCCCACTGAGAAAAAAAAACTATTTTCATTAATAACATCTATAGATCTATAAATCCCAATAACAGTAGTGAGAGTAATAACAGTAGACATAATGTAAATACAGATTAAAGCAATGAAAATACACAATAATAATAATACAAAATACGTTCACGGAGTACACATTCAAATAAAATAAAATAAAAAATAAATAAATAAATAAATAGAGGTGTCAAGGTTACAGTATGAATTTAGCTATAGGTTTCCACTTAGTTTCAAAGATCTCCATCTTAAATTGTAGTTTTGATGTTGTTTTTTCCATAGTGTAGGCCTTTCTAATTCTTTCTCTCCATTGTGTAATATTAGGTGGCTGTGGACTTAACCAAGCAGATGTTATACACTTCTTTGCAATCAAAAGCAGGACCCTGATAAAGTATTTACTGTCTTTATCTATCATGTCCGAGGAAATTATTCCTAAAATATATACAGATGTATCTAGTTCTAAGTGAATGCCCAAGATATTTTTTATTTCTATTTGCACATTTTTCCAAAACTCGACCACCTTCGGACAATCCCAAAATATATGAGTGAAATCCCCCACCTTTCCACAGTTTCTCCAGCAGAGCTTAGAGGTCTTACCATATTTAGATGTGATGATTGGAGAGATAAAATAACGCATCTTAACTTTCCAGTCAAATTCCCTCCATGTCGGGCTGTTGGTTAATTTGTGTCCAGAGATAAATGTTTCTTCCCAATCCTCATCCATTATTATTATATTAGCCTCCAATTCCCACTTCTCCTTAATTTCCTTATTATTAACCTTGGACTCTTCTTGTAGGCTTTTATATAGTTTTGAGATCAGACCTTTTTTTGACTCGCCTTTTGCTATTGATAATAGAATTTCTTCAGTCTTAGTCATATCTGTTGAGATTTTCTGCCATTCACTATGATTCTGAAGATAATGTCTGAGCTGCAGATATCTATAGAAATCATTTTTTTGTAAATTAAATTCCCGTTGGATTTGTTCAAAAGATTTCATTGTTGAACCTTTAAAAAGCTGTTCTATAAATATCAGTCCCTCTTTCGTCCATCTCTCAAACCCTGCATCCATAGTAGCTGGGATAAAATCTGGAATCTTAGCTATTTTTACAATTTTTGATATAGTGTCAGGAAAATTAAATTTCTTTTTTATTCTTGACCAAATACTAATTGTTTCCTTAATCCAGTAATTTTGAATCTTGAGTTTTTTCAAAACCACCTTAGTTATAAAGGGCATTGTTTCTAAAGATAATTTTGGGCACGCCCTTTGCTCCATATCTACCCATATTGTTTCTTGATCCTTTACTAACCATAGGGCTATGGCTCTCAACTGGGCAGCCCAATAATAATTCTTTAAATCCGGTAAACCTAACCCTCCATTTTTCTTTGAGGACTGAAGCATTTTGAGTTTAATTCTTGCCTTTTTATTTTGCCATACAAACCTTGATATTCTTTTGTCCATCTCTTTAAAAAAGGTGTTGGGAATAGAAACTGGAAGTGATTGGAATACAAACAGTAGTCTTGGTAAGACATTCATTCTGATTGTTTCTACTCTTCCCCCGACTGTCAGTGGTAAAATCTCCCATCTTTCTAGGTCTTTTATAATTTCCTTCTTCAGTTTCTCATAATTTGCTTTGAATAGCTGTGAGATTTGGGGTGTGATAATTATACCCAAATATCTAAATCCTTTATTGGTCCATTTGAATTTTACTTTCTCTTTTAGCTGTGTTGGACATTCACCTGATAACATCATTGCTACTGATTTACTTTCATTAGTCATATATCCAGAAATATTTCCATACTCCTTGAGACATTCTAGTAGTGCTGGTATTGACCGAATTGGATCTGTTAAGAATACTAATAAATCATCAGCAAACAATGATATTTTATGTTCCACCCCTCCTTCATCTCTTATTCCCTGGATTTGTTTATTCTGTCTTATTGCTTCTGCCAACGGTTCAATATTAACCGCGAATAGCAGTGGACTTAAACAGTCCCCCTGTCTGACTCCTCTCTTGAGATCGAAAAATTCTGAGCAGTATCCATTAATTCGAATTCGGGATTTTGGATTTTTATATATTATTTTCACCCAATCCACAAATTGCTGTGAAAAACCAAATCCTAGTAGTGTCTGATATATAAAATTCAATTTTACCCTGTCAAAGGCCTTTTGGGCATCCAAACTAATCAAGAGAGAGGGATGGGATTTTAGTTTTGCACATGACATCCCGGTCCAGGGCCTTTCTGGGTGGAGTTTGCATGTTCTCTCCCGTGCATGCGTGGGTTTCCTCCGGGTACTCCGGTTTCCTCCCACAGACCAAAAAACATGCTTGTTAGGCTGATTGGTGACTCTAAATTGACCCTAGGTGTGAGTGTGAGAGTGGATGGTTGTTTGGTGTGAGTGAGACAGGTCCCTCTTGTAAATGAGTCCCCGTGACTCAACGAGGCTAGCCTGTATAAATAAAGGTTGAATGAATGAATGAAATGACATTACATTTAATGTTCTTCTTATGTTGTTTGCTCCCTGCCTGCCAGGAATAAACCCCGTTTGGTCTGGATTAATCAATTTGGCTATATATTTCTGCATTCTGTCTGCCATTATACTTGTTAGTATTTTTAAGTCATTACATAGTAAGCTCACTGGTCTATAGCCTTCACACATAGTTGGATCTTTACCCTCTTTATGAATTACAGATATAATGGCTTCAGACCATGTTTTAGGGGGGTCTCCCTCCGTTAGTGCATAGTTAAAAACCTTACATAACACTGGTACTAGTTCTTCTCTGAATGTTTTGTAAAACTCCCCTGGCAGTCCGTCTGTCCCCGGTGATTTGTTGTTTTTAAGAGTTTTAATAACATTCAGAATTTCCTGTGAAGTTATAGGGTGGGTCATTTCCAGAGACTCCTTTTCTGATAGTTTTGGGAGGTTAATTCTTTTGAGAAAAGAAAGTGTTTCATCTTCCTGAGTATTTCTGTCCGAATCGTCATATAGTTTTTTATAGTAGTCTGCAAACGCTTCAGTTATTTCTTTGGGTTGTGTTTTAATCTGCATAGTTGAGGGATGCTTTACTTTGGAGACATGTCTATTTACTTGAGCTTTCCTAAGTTGAAATGCCAAAAGACGGCTTGCCCTATTGCCCATTTCATAATATCGTTGATTTGTAAAGCGTAGAGAACCTTCTGCTTTGACAGTTAGTATCTCCTCTAATTTATCTTTTGCCTTTTTAAGCTCACCCCTTATATTTGTATCCCCTAGTTTGTGTCCCCTTTCCAATTCTTTGATCTTATTTTCCATCTCCTTTTGTTCTTTCATTCTGGCTTTTTTCATTCTGGATGATATTTCTATTATTTTCCCTCTTATCACAGCTTTTCCTGCTTCCCATAGTGTTGTTGGTGAAACTTCCCCATTATCATTTATTTCAAAGTATTCCTTAATTGACTCCTTGATTTCTTTGATATTATTTTCATTAGAAATGATTGATACATTCATTCTCCAATATCTGAAGCAATGTTCCTTATTTATACATAAAGTTAGCAGAATAGGTGCATGGTCACTTATAGTTATATTTTCTATGTTACAATTCAATACCTTATGTATATGTTGTTGAGATATATATAAATAGTCTATTCGAGAGTAGCTTTTGTGTGGGTTTGAGTAAAATGTGTAGTCTCTTTTCTTGGGATTGATATTTCTCCAAACATCAATAAGTCCAAGCTCTTTAGTAATATTATTTAACCTTTTAGATTTTGTTGTCTGTGATCCATAATCAGAAGGATATCTATCTAACACATTATTTTGAACTGTATTAAAGTCACCTCCCATCAGTATCATTCCTTTTGCATCATCAGTTATTATTTTGACTATTTGATTCAAGAAAGTATCCTTCTCCTCGTTTGGGAAATATACATTTATTATTGAAATTGTCATATCTCCTATTCGTCCAACAATCATTACATATCTTCCTTCTTTATCCTTTATCTCTTTTTCCATTTCAAATAATATCCCTTTTTTAATTAAAATTGCTACGCCCCTCCTTTTTCCAAATGATGCACAAAATATCTGACTTACCCACTCCCTCTTTAATTTTCTGTGTTCGTTTTCCGTTAGGTGCGTCTCCTGTAATAGAGCTATTGAGCATTGTAAATGTTTTAATTGAGTCAAAATCTTCTTTCGTTTGATAGGATGATTCAGACCATGAACATTGTAAGATACTATATTTAGCCCACTCATATTACTACCATGTCTGGAGCCGTGCTGTACCTAACACCTCTTTGAAAAGAAAAATATACTACACAGAACGTAACCTCAACAAAAAAAGAAAAACAAAAATAGACCATAAACACATTTAATGGAACCCCGAAACAATATCTAAAACATAAACAAACGTCTTCCAAGAATCCCATCAGAGAGCTGTGGCCTCCTCTCTGATGGAAAGGCACTAAGTGCATTAACAACTTCTTAATAGTTGTCTAAAGTCC
>JBBPBX010005436.1:0-24612 GCA_038048925.1 Garcialebias charrua
TTGCTAAACTCACCTGTGTCAGAAACACTGTGGCAGTCTCTGACATTATTGCTGGGTCACAGAGCAGCAAACTTTCTACCTAACAAAAACCGATAAAACATCTGCATCATCAACAAGCGTAATTTACCTGGTAACATTTTCTTCTGTTTCAGTTTTTAAAATAAAGTAATTCGAACTTGAATAAAATGTTTTTTTACTTTTATGCAGGACCAATGTTACCACCCATCACATCTGCCTATAAGAGGAAATATGAGGACGAGGAAGAAGAATATGACCCAGAAATGGATGATTTTATTGATGATGGAGGTGAAGAGCAGGAGGAAATTTCCAGGCACATTCGGGAGATATTTGGCTATGATCGATCAAAGTAAGTCTAGTCCTCAGATTAAAAATACTGTATACTGTAGTTTCCAGACTATTGAGCGCACCAAAATATAAGCCCCGCCCACTAAATTTGATGATAATAATAATAATTCTGTACATATATAGGCTGCGGTTGGCTATAAGTCCCGGGTGTTTGTTGTATTTATACAGAAAGTTTTTTTTTTTTAACTTTTAATTGAATACATACACAAATACTTATGGCATAATGTTTTTTTTTCTTATTTTTTATCCTTGTTTGCAAACTCCTTTTTATTTAAAAGAAAATGTGAATAAAGAGAAAAAAAAAGTAAAATAACTTTGTCCCAGGCTGGAAGCGAACCCACTTCTCCCGGTCAAAACGATAACGCATTAACTCGTTGAGCTATCCGAACAGACTGAATTTTCAGGTGTCCAACTTGCCCATATAGCAATCACTCCTCCTGACATTTTAGCTGCACGTAAAAGTTAGAGATTATTCGTTATATTTTAAAACCCTGGCTGCGCGCAACAGTTAGACAATATTAGTTATTGTTTAATGCTGTTTAATGACATTCAGGTCGCGCTGAAAGGCGGAAATGGGTGTGCGCTTCGTGTTATTTACGTTGTAACATAAGCTGATTTGTGATCAGTTATTAACAAAAATTTAACTCAGAAACACTAATTCAGCTAACAATTGTTTTAGGGGTTTCTCGTTTCTGTAGTTAAATTTGAATGAAATTCAACCCTCGCGCTGAGGTTGTTTGAATGAGTCCCGCCCCTGCTGCAAACAACGAATCAAATGAGAGCTGAAACTAGCCCTGTCGGGCTCGGCCCGATAAGAACCACGGTGAAGATGGTTCCAGAACAAGGGTGGATCCCGGGCGGAAAAGGTAAATGCGAAGACGCCGAACCCGGGTTAGAAGCTGGGAGAGCCGGGGAGGGCCGGCCAATGCGTAAGCGGCTTATGAGTGCACACCTATTTCTCCAGCTCCCCGGGCGCTTTCGGGCTGCTCACTGCACCACCTGGTAGGTGGTTGGGTTAAATGCAGAGACGAATTTCGTCTGTGTATGGGAAACATACACAGATGACAGGAAAAGACATTATTATTATTATTATTATACAAAATAAACTACTTTGGTCCCAACACAGAGCCCTGAGGAACTCTACATCCATTAAAAACAAAATTCTGATCTTACATAATCTACTTGTACAAACTGTCTCCTATTATTCAAATAACTGGGTACCTACTGTAGTGCTAATCCTCTAATGCCATATTTATTCAGTTTTTCGAGGAGAATGGTGTGGTCAATAGTGTCGAAGGCCTTTTTTAAATCAACAAAAACTCTTAACACAATACTGTTTTGGATCAACAGCAGTTGTTATCTCTTCTATTAGTTCCATGAAAGCCATTGATTTGGATTTATTTGCTCTATCTTTAACCTATATTTGATTTTATTATTATTATTATTATTTTTTTCAAAAATAAGTGTATAACATTTATTATTGGACAATTAAGTAATATAAAACTTTAAAAACTTTTTAGGTGTAGCTGGAATATTTGCTGCTGAAAACATACATTGTGTTTTTCTGAGCGTTCAAACACCTCTTATTCCAACTTAAGCACATTTGTTGTTGTTTTCAGCATCCTGAACCAGAAGGGGATATGTGTGGCGGCTGTGCGAGTCGCTTTAGTGCAGTGTTTGGTAGCTTTGCTGGAGGTAAACTCTCATCATGTTGCTATCAGTTCAATCTGTTGTTTGTAAAACTACCAGATTTATCTGACTAATAAAATCTAGCATAAAATATCTAATGACACCTGCTTTGTTTGCTTTGCTTGTTTTATGTTCTTCTTTTTCTCCGTTGTTGTTCTTCTCCTAGGCTGACCCTTGTTGTAACTGGGCGATGCTGAGTCTCAGAAAGGCTGAAGCGGAGGAGGACCGTCCCGTGTCTTCTGTTCTTCCTTCTTTCCTAGCCGATGCCCACCATCAAGTCCGCATGCTGGTAGCCGTATCAGTGGAGAGGCAGGTTCAACTTCCTGCTAAATGTCTTTACCAAGAATAAAATGATTTAAGAACGTTTAGTTAAAATATATTTTTTCTTTATTATAGATCTGATTTTTAATCTAATTTTCCCATTTGTCTCCTCCGTATCCAGGTTATTTCTTGAGATGGGATCGAAGCAGCCAAACAAGAGAAACATGTTGCCACTAAAACTCCAACAAGCAGCTTTTGAGAACATTTACCTGAAGGCTCAGGAGGGGATGAGGCTCTTGGTAAAACATTACGCGTCAAGAGCACCATGTTCTTTTTAAATCTTTTAAACTCCCCTCGTGTTGCTTGACATTTATTTTGTGTGACTGTACGCAGAGGAGCAGCTCTGTGGAGGACCAGCAGGACGAGACGTTCAACCGTAAAGCCGCGCTGCTGAAGAGCTTGTCTGTCGTGCTGTGCTGCAGCCCGGTTTGTGAAAAACAGTGCCTGTTTGCTCTCTTCCAGTCCTACAAGGAGAACAACATCGAGGAAGAACTCATCAAAAAGGTAGCAGGTCAAATAGTTGACCTGAAGAGAAATCAACTTTTCTGATAATGGAGCACTAAACCTAGGACTGATGTGCTGCTGTTCATTGCAGATGTTGTGCAGTGTCTCCAGTGTGTTGGGCTACAAGAGCGTAAAAACCTTTGTCAGCTCTCATCTGTACTACTTGGTAGCCGAGTGGCTTGCTCAGAGACAATCTGACGACCGCTACACTCTCGGCTCTTTCCCCTACAGTCTGCTGGACCACGACACAATCAAAGACTTTTACAAGTGAGAAAATAAGTTCTATTTCTAAGGATTAAAAAAAGGTTGGAATTACTCTAAATGCAAAATTATTTTCTCATAACTATATAAAAAAAAAGTTATTTAGGATTTGAAAAAACATAAAATTCTCATACTGCGTCCTTTTAGGTCTTCCTATCAGGTTCTGATACCCCACTTGGTCTTCCTGGATGACTTTGAGCAGGTGAAGTCCATTGGCCGATACCTTGAGAAGGACTGGAAGCTCTTACTGGCTGACTGTTTCCCTAAGATCATGGTCAACATCCTGCCGTACTTCGTCTTGCCGGGTCAGGATCCACAGGTTGCACAGCAGAGAGAGAAGGTCTACGACCTCCTGAAAGACGCCAGTTGTTTGGGCAAACAGGTAAAGACTGTTTGCTTTGGGTTAAAGCTCTTCTTTCATGGAGATGTAAAGTGTATGGACAGCTTGAAGGGCAATTAATAAGGAAAATAAAGCTGTAACTCGTCCTTAAAGGGCAGTCCAAATGTTTTTCTTTCTCTTTGACTTTGTGGCTTTGTCATTACCTCGACCACCAGGTTGTGCACAGCAAACACAGCAGAAGCATTTTTGGGTTGAAAAGAGAAGGTGAAATAAGGTTTTGTCCAATGTTCTTGATTACTTTTTGTTTGCTTAAACAAAAGAGTTTGATTTTTGTGAAACCTTTTTTTGATTATGAGTGTTGATAGTGTATCACTCGCTCATGATTGTACAGTATTCTGTAAGACTTACAGTTTTCATGGTTCCCACCCCTACATGCATTTTTAAAGATCCAAATGTTTTGAAAGGCTGTGTTCTAGCTTTTCTAACTACACTGGATGGGGACGTTGAATATAAATGATTTAAATTCAGTCTTTGGTCTTCCCATCAGAATAACATTCTTACAGTAGTCCCTCGTTTATTGCAGGGGATCCGTACCCTGAAGCCCCGCGATAAGTGAAAAACCACAAAATAGGAATAGTAGTACAAGTAGTAAGTAGTAGTTTATTATATTATTTATATGTATAGATATTGAGGCGTTTTAAAACCTTGCCAGACTCTTGCAATATTCTAAACAATGTTTCTAAACAATATGCTGGTGAAGATTCTCAGTCGTCCAGGACATGATAAAATCAAAAAAGGCGTTCAATACAGGATCAACTGGACTTTATTTGTTGTTGTCTGCAACAAATAAAGTCCAGTTGATCCTGTATTGAACGCCTTTTTTGGTTTCTAAACAATGTTTCTTACTCTAAATGCTCTAACAGAGCACAGAATGTCATGATTTCAGCTCCCTACCTTCTCTGCTCTTTGCCACCTGCAAGAGCTCTTGGCCACGCCCACTTCTCCACTCCGCACAAAGAACAGCTGATTAGCTGCAGCAGGAAGTTTATCCTGCAGTGTGGACTGCACAAAGGTGCAGGAGGCGCTAAATAATTAAAAACAATTTATTTTGAATAAAAATTTAATGCAGATTGTGCGTCTCATCCATCAATCAGCCACTTGTGTGTCATGTCCAATCTTATTTTGAAAAACCGCCATAGAGCAAGTCTGCGATAAACGAACCGCGAAGTAGCGAGGGACTACTGTATATGAATATTGAAAACAACAACTTCTGCTGATGTTTGAAACGTTTGTTTTGCAGCAAATTGACAGCCTGATCCACAGTAACCTGGCAGACATTGTAGTGGAGCTGCTGATGACGCTTTATGAAGACGGCAGAGCAGAGGGAGACAGCGGAGATCTGAAACACTTTATTGGGTAATGTTAACAAAATAATCTCTTTTACTAGCTTATTGTTTATTTTTATTTAACCAAGTCTTTTATGTCATGCAGAGAGTTGGATCCTGTACCTAATCCACCATACTTCAGCTCACATGTCATCAAAGCCACACTGGACTACCTCAGCAAGTGTCACAGTGCCAACCACAAGTCACTGGTAGCCATTCTGTCAAAAACCCCGGTACAGTGTCTCGTTTACGTACTGCTTAACCTGTGTTTTTCTTTTTTCAATACTTTGCTTCTCTTACACATTACCGGTATGTTTTCTATTCCTGGACTGAAGATTTCAATCCAGAGGATTCTACTAGCGGTGTGCGAAAAGGCAGCGGAGACGACCAACCGTTACGAACGCCACCGCATCCTCCTCATGTACCATCTGTTTGTCAGCCTGCTACTCAAGGAGGTGAAGGATGATCTGGGAGGAGCCTGGACCTTCGTCCTCAGAGACATCATCTACACCCTCATTCACCACATCAACAGCAGGTCGGTGAATGAACACTAGAAAATAATAGCTTTATTTTGAAATCTCACCTAGAAACCCCATCGGTTTCCTGTTCCTCTTCCAGGCCACTTCAGTGTGACGAGGTTTCTAACCGAAGCCTCTCTCTGTGCTGCGATCTGCTCACCTCTGTGTGTCAGGTGGCGCTTCAGTTCTGTGATGACGCTCTTGACCCCCACCTGCAGGTCATTGTGGGAACTCTTACCACTCAAGTGATCAGTCAGTCGTTTGTCTCACAACAGGTGAGTGAAAGTTCTTTATTCAATGTTCAGTGATTTTATTGCACAAATAATTCAATTCAGTTTATTTATATAGCGCCAAATCACAATAAAGCCCCATCAGGGCACTTTACAGGAACATTCACTTACATGGAAAAGCCCATTAGTAAAGTTCTCTATCTAAGGAAGCAGCAGACAAGTTGTAGCTTCACTTGATCGCAGTCTCCCATCCTGAGCAAGTATAATGGTAACAGTGGAAAGGAAAAACTCCCTTTTAACAGGAAAAAACCTGCAGCAGAACCAGGCTCAGGACAAGTGGCCATCTGCTTTGACCAGCTGGGTTTGAGAGGAAGAGGAAGGAGAGACAAACGAACACAGAATGGCAGGTCCAGATATAGGTCCATGTGTACCTGAAAGACAAAAATAACACATGTCAATGATATAAAAAAATTACTAATACAGAACAGGTTGAGCAGAGTAAGTAAAGACAGTAGCAGAGTGAAAAAATGTGGTCAGTTTGTCCTCCAGCAGTCTAAGCCTATAGCAGCATAACTAAAGGACAGTTCAGGAAACCCAGGCCGACCCTAACTATAGAATTTATCAAAAAGTTAAGTCTTCAAACTGGACAATGTGTCAGCCTCACAGACAGAAACTGGAAGTTGGTTCCACAAGAGATGAGCCTGATAACTGGAAGATCTTCCTACTACAGTATTCTACTTTTGAAAACTCTAAGAACCACAAGTAAACCTGCAGTCTGAGAGCAACGTGCTCTGTTAGGAAAATATGTAACAACAAGATCTGTAATATAAGATGGAGCTAGGTTGTTGAAGGCTTTGTAGGTTAGAAGTAAGATTTTGAATTATATTCTGGATTTGACAGGGAGCCAATGGAGAGAAGCTAAAACTGTAGAGACATGATCTCTCCTACTAACTCCAGTTAAGACGCTGGCAGCAGCATTTTGGATCAACTAAAGACTTTTAAAAAAATGTATTTGGACACACAGATAATAAACCATTGCAATAGTCCAGTCTGGATGTGGCAAATTCATGAAACAGTTTTTCTGCAACTTTTTTAGTCAGAGTCAGAGAGTCTTTATTGTCATTTGCACCGCATGTGGTACATGTGATGAAACGAGATTATGTACACAGGGTCCCAGTTACATCCAACAACAAAATGTAAGAGAAAAACAGTAATAACATCTAGGATATAACTAAGAAAAACATCAACTAGAAATACACTAAGCCCTAATGTAATAGAAAAACATTACAAACAGCAGCACGAACACGAGTCTGTATGAGCAGATGGTCACAGATGAACACAGCAACAAGAAAACAGATCAGCATCAACATGATGTGATATTTTGCAGTGTTTATTCTTATTGTTTATTTATTCATGAGTCTAACAGCCTCAGGGTAGAAGCTGTTCCTCAGTCTAGTGGTTCTACACTTAGATAAGATTCTACATTTAGATAAGATGTTTCTAATTTTAGCAATATTACACAGGTGGAAGAAGGCAGTTCTGGTAACGTTTTTAATGTGGGGGTTAAAAAACATGTCCTGATCAAAAATAACACCAAGATTTTTTAACTTTAGAGCGGAGGCCAAATTAATGCCATCTAAGGAGGGTGAAAGACTGTATTCAAAAGCAGAACATTTAGGGTCATCCAGGTTTTTATGTCTTTAAGACATGCTTGTAGTCTAAGTAACTGGTTGGATTCATTGGGTTTCATGGACAAATATAATTATGTATCATCAGCATAACAATGAAAATGTATCCCATGCTGTTTAATAACTTTACCTAATTAATTCAACCTTTATTTAAACAGATAAATCACATTGAGCCTCAAAGACTCATTTACAAGTGAGATATGTTGGACAGACAATAAAAGTGGTGAAAAATGACACATAGGGTTTGGAGACCAAAAAATATTTCCTAACACATTTTTGACCTCTGTTTGAAGGTCAAAAATGTGGTAATGAAAAAAAGTCTAGCACACAAGTACATAATGAGCTGTGCTCCTCTGAAAAGTCAGTGGAATTCCTCAGTAGCAGGTTTGGGAGGGGGATGAGAGCGTCTGGTTTACAAAACTTCTCAGGCGTGTTGAGATAAGACGGCCTATCAAGGCCAGTCGGGGAGCCGAATGTCAGATAAACACGATTGTTTTGGGAACAGGCAGAACTTTAATGACATCTACCTTCAGTCTGTGTTGGTCCACTCGCTTCAGAAAATGTCCAAATTAAAATGACCAAACAAATGGAACATGCCTCAGAAAATCCCCAAGATGTGATCCATTGAGCCAAAAGTCTGGTTTCTCGAGACATGAACCAAGTCATCATGTAAGGCAGGCAGCCTGACCAGGTCCAGATTAGCCGCCAACGTCTTCCTTTTATGTTGATAGACCAGGAACCAGCCAAATCCAAAAAGCAGGAACCAGTTGTCATAAATCCAATTACGGTAAATATGCGTCCTTAAGATCCAAAGATGACAGCAGAGATAGACACATCATCAAGTCTTCCAAGTCGATGGGATATCCAGCTGTGTGCATGCCAACAGGGCAAATCGGCTCGGAAGATTCGGAATATTTTGAAAATGAGAGGCTCTCAGACAGTTTCACAGACAAGACAAGGCAAAAGCAAAGCAGAGATTGAGAGGAGATGTCCCGCCCTTGAGAAGAGCAAGTGTTGAATGGAAGCATATATAAAGTAAAGAGTATTCGTCCAAGCACTGAGTCCTGAGGAACTCCATGACTAATTGTACTGTATGAAGAAGATTCATTATTTACATTTACAAACTGGAATCTATCAGATAGATATGAGTTAAACAATGTTAGAGCTGTTCCTGTAATCTCATTATCATATTCAAGTCTCTGTAGTAAAATATTGTGATCATCTGTATCAACTGCAGCACTGAGGTCCAACAGGACCAGTATAGACACAAGTCCATTGTCTGAGGCCATGAGAATATCATTAGTGACTTTTACTAAAGCTGTTTCTGTGCTATTGATGAGCTATGATGAGTTCAGGTTGTAAAGCTGAGGCCAAATTAATGCCATCTAAGGAGGGTGAAAGACTGTATTCAAAAGCAGCTGAGCTTTATAACCTGAACTCCACACTCTCCGCTCTTTGAATTGAGAATGCTTCTCGGATGAGATGCAAAATGTCTTCTGTTACAAATAAAGTCCAGTTGTTTTTGTCTTGGAAGTTTTGGGAATTTACCATGTCCTGGATGACTGAGAATCTTCACCAGCTGATATGTTTTGGTTCGTTTCAACAACAACTTAAAAAAGAAATGAACGTTGAGTTCTTTTTGCTGAAAGGTGCTGAGTTTGCTGCAGTTTCTTATAATCGAGAATCAACAAAAGTTAAAAGGAGCCATCAGCAGGTTGGAGCCATTTCCTGATGTTCCTGACTTCAGAGAGCTGCGCTCAGTGCAGCACAAACTCAAATACAGCAGTGGCAGCTTCAAACTGAGACAGGTACTGGTAATGCAACAAGCAAAACTCAAGCATGTCAATTCTTATCAACTCTAATCAACATTTTATTTTTCTTATACAGGAGATAACTCACTTCCTGTCTGTGTCATCCTGCGACTCCTTACCTCTAACCAGACTTGAAGGCTTGAAGGAACTGACCAGACAGCTGCATCACAACAAAGAGCAGATCCGAGAGCTGCTCAGAGAATGTCACGGTGTGATTCCACAGAAACAAACTTTGCATGAATAAAAACCTGTTGTATATAATAACTTTATTTTTCTTTTTGTCCTCTGTAGCTAATCCCACTGATAGTGTGCTGGTGAAGCTGGTCCTGAGTCTGCTGCAGCTCTGCAAACTAGCTGCCAGTCATCCTGGAGGAAATGACATTTTAGGTACACAATGTGTTACAGTTGTTTAAAAAATGTCCACCCTCTTTCAATTCATTTCAGGCTTTAATGTTTCAGGACATAATAAAAATGATCTGGCCATTAACAGGTTCTCAAATGATTAAAATGTAAAGCTTCAACCATATAATCATTAATTAAACCAGGGGTCACCAACGTGGTGCCCGCGGGCACCCGGGTGCCCCCAAGGACCATTTGAGGTGCCCTCGGACCTGTTCTAAAAATAGCACAACTCACTACTAAGCTGCATTTAAAATGTCATTTTATTCAGTTGTTATTCTTTTTTTGTATTTATATACATTTTAAAATGTCTATGTTAAAAACATGTTCTTAAAAATATGTTTACGTGTATTGTAAAAAAAAAAAATCAATTTACGCTTTGTTATTTCTGAAGAGTTCATGAAACTGGTGCTGTTTGTATGACTCCGTACCCACGAAGTAGCTCTCAGTTTCAAAAAGGTTGGTGACCCCTGAATTAAACAAATCAATGAGTGGCTGTGGCGCAGTGATAGGAAAGCCAACTTGAGATCAGAAAGTCACAGGTTCAACTCCCTGCCATGCCCACATGTTGTGGTTAGGCCTGTCGCGATAGACAATAAATCAATTAATCGCATGATTAATGAAAATTATAGACCTCATTTTCATTTATCGGCTTTATTGTTTCTTTGTGTCTCTTTCTACTGAAGACACTGGATGATAAAAAGCTCAGCTCCAGTGCTCTTCACTGACCTCTCCCTTTCTCTTTTCTTTTTAAAAGCAGTTTTAACGTTTTGGACTGTTAAAAGCAGCTAAGCTGAGAAGCTAAGCTATGAGCTAAGCTAACAGGCCGACCTCGGGGGAAAAAACTTGTCGAAGCTCCAAAATTCACGGTTGAAACTCGTGCCTTCGTGTAAAAAGTTGTTTTTCTCTGCAAAAATAAGCTGAGAACTTGTTTACTGATTTTTTTATTAAAAGCTTTGTGTGACAAATGCTATGCTAAAGAGCTCAAACCACACTGAGCGTCCGCCATTTTGAGAACCGAAGAGAGACAGGCCATGTCACGTCAAGGTGCCTCCCTCCCATTTTTTATTTTGTTTTTTGAGACAACGTTGCTCGATCCCTCACTAACCATCCTTCGGTTCAAACGGTCTTATACTGCCATCCAGTGGTCAAAAAAGGTACTACACTCAAAATAAATTAACCGTTTCTTCTTAAATTTGACAATGATTACTAGTTATTGTCAAATTTCAAACAATTTTATCATTTATCACAATCGTTTCTAAGACAATTAATCACCCAGCAAAACTTGTTATCGTGACAGGACTAGTTGTCGTATCCTTGGGCAAAAAACCCTAACTGATCCCCGGGCGCTTACATAGCTGCCCACTGCTCCACCTGGGTGTATCTCAGGTGTGATGGGTAAAATACAAAATGCAGAGAACTAATTTCATCATTGTATAGCAACATACAATGATGACAACAGAGCGCTTTCTTCTTCTTAAATTGAAAAACTGTGTGTAAAACACTCTATATTTCCTTATTCCTTCCATAGAATTTACAAAGGAAAGGGTCAAAGGTCATTTACAAACATTTTGGAATGTATCATTCTACAGATAGAAAAATTGTTAATGAGCGTAAAATATTTAAGACAGCTGCCAATCTTCCCTGGATTTGGACACCTTGCAGTCAATGAGTTTAAACCAGGGGTCTGCAACCTGCGGCTCTGGAGCCACATGTGGCTCTTTGGTCCCTTTGAAGTGGCTCTTTCAAGCTTTGATCAAAACTAAAATAAAATCAAATTTTATCGGTTGTTATAACAGCAACTGAAAGGGCTAGTTTTAGCAGTTTTCCTGTAATTAATTTAGCAAATATATGAATACTAGAAACATTACAAGGAGTAAAACATACTAACTTTCACTTTATGCTTTACATGTATTTCTTTAACGTAGGATACTTAATTTTTCTACAGTTTAAAAAAAAATCACATAGGCTCGCATAGTTTATTGTTTTAGTTTGTAGAAATTGGGTAAAAACTATATTATTTTTCCCTTCTTTACAAGAATCTCATCTTTTATTTTGTCTTAAAATGTAAAAATTAGGGATGTGCCGATCGATCGGAAACCGATCAATCGTCACCGATAATCATTAAAGCGGATGTGATCGGCTTTTGCCTTCAATTACCGATCACAGAGCCTGTGATGCGAAGTTTGCTAACTGCAAAACGTGCGACGAAAAAGTACCTCGTGGAGGAAGTTCAACGAAGTCCTTCAACACAACAAACCTAATTCGTCATTAAAATGTTTTAATACGTTTTAATAACTTACCAAAAGCCGTCTGCCAGCGCCCCCATAACAGCAACACCTGTTAGCATGTAGCTCCACCGAGCAGCCCCACCGAGTCCGCTCCGCAGTTACGGGCAGTCCAGTTTAGCTGCGGCTTCAAAAAGGCTGTCGGCTTTGTTATTCCAAGTTAGCTGGGTGTCCCCCGATATCTTCTGCTTCCAGTCCGACATCGAGGCGAGCTCCAGGAACCTCTGATCGCACAAAGCCGGCTGTCTGCTGCAGGTCCGGTTTAGCATGTTAGCCTTAGCTCATACCATGAGCTGCTGGTCTCGCGCGGCGCTGTAGGAACGCTCGGCGGTGTGATCGCAGCTGCTGCTCCAGTCCTGAGACATTCACAGAGTTCAGAGGAGTGTTTCCAGTTAATTTATCCGTATGAGGCATCCTCTTATGGGAGAAACAGTCCTCCAAAAGCCGACTGCCGAACTAATGAATGTAAAATGGCGGAGGCGGTATTTCCTGGTTCTTCTTCTTCTTCTATAGAGTTGAATGGCGGTTGGCGAACTCATATTAAGCGCATTACCGCCACCTGGTTCCCGCAGGAAGTTGTTCAAAAAAGCACGAAATTATTTAAAAATAATAATAATGATACTTAACGTATTTATAAAGCCATTTGTAAAAACAGCCAACAGTGCAGCTTTAAGTAGCAAATGGGGTATTTTAGTTTTTTATATGAAGTAATAGATGTGTTTTTTTTTAAAAACAATAAAAAAACTTTTTTTTTTATTGAAAGTTAGTAAGGTAAACATTTTTCTTTGATAATGCAGTTGATAATTACTTTTATTTACTTTGTTCTCTGAAATAAATTAGTAAAAATATGTTTTTGTCTGAATTATGGTGATTTTATGGTTCTGAAAATAACATGAGTGCTGCTTCTGGCTACAAGATTCAGATCTTGTAGCCAGAAGCAGCACTCATAAATTACAGGTAAGCCATTTGATCGGTGATCGGTGATCGGTTTATGTGATCGGCTCACATATAGGCAATCGGTTTTTTGATCGGTATCGGTGATCGTCACACATAGGTGATCGGTATCGGTATCGGTTTCAAAAAACCTGATCGGCACATCCCTAGTAAAAATATCAATCAAAGTTAAAAATCATTATTTTTAGTTCTATAATGTCATACTATAATGTTATACTGGCCAGAAAAGTGTCCTCTAACAAACCTAAAGTGGTCTGTGGGCCACCAGTTGAGAATCCCAGTTGTAGCAGGTTTTGCAGCTCCGGACACGTAGGGCAGAAATGGCTGTTTTGATCGTACAGGTTGTAGACCCCTGGTCTAGGGTCAAAGGTGAGGCTGTCTGTCCAACAACCGAAGCTTAGCCCCACTTATGTTGTGATGCATCAGGACAATGTTTTTATTAATCATTAATCATCATCCAAAAATAATCTAATCAAAAGCAATGGTCCAGTCAAAGTCTAGAACTGTCTCGAACTTAAACTGGGCCATTGCTGTGAAGAAGAGTGGGTCAAAGTTCCTCCACCACCATGCTAAAAGTGCTTTTACAAGATGCTGAATTATGGAGTGGAATTCATTTCTCACACAGCTCTTTTTATGAGTAGAAGTAATAAGATCTGATTCTTCTGTGATTTTCAATGAACCAAACCTTTTTATTTTTTCTGCAGCGGCAGCAGGCAGCTGTCTGGGAGAACTGGGTCCAGTGGACTTGTCCACCATTGCCCTCCTTCACGGCAGAGATCTCCTCTATGAAAAAGCTGTGTCCCTTTTGACCTCTACGGAGTCGCAGTGTGTTTACATCATCCTGCACTGCATGAACGAGGCGCTCACACAGCAGCGGTACACACAGCTCTGTGGTTACAAGTTTGTGTAGCAAAAACGTGTGTGTTTTTAGATTGTTGTGTTTGTCTGTTAGTATCGAGGTGAGGCAGGCCGCAGCTCTGTGTGTGAAGAACATCCTGGCCACTCAGTCTGGAGTTAACTTCTGGACGCAGCACAAAGATAACAGAGACCCCCTGCTGGTTTATCTTAATCTTTTCAGAACAGCCAAGAAGAAGGTGGGTTAGGGTTGTTTTGATGTCAGTCATGTCCCTTTGCTTTGTACAGTTTGTCGTGGAATTAGGTTTGTGTATCTGTGTGATCATCAACCAGGTGGCTGCAGTGAGAGCTGAGGAGAGTTCAGAGGCCAAGAAGAAGCTGGAGAGCCAGGAGTTTTGGATTCCCCAATCAGGTGGGCACCAAGCCTGGCTGAAGGCTCTGTGCACGGCCCTGCTGGACAGTGGGGGGGTCAGGAGTGAGGCACTACTGCTGTCACAACCGCTGTGTCTGGTGAGTTGACTTTATATCCCCCTCAGGACTCTCAGCTGTTCATAACAGCACGTGCTGGGGAAGATTCTCCGTCATCCAGGACACGGTAAATCCAAAAAAAAAAGGTTAAAAACGAAGGCCATCTATGTAAAAAGAGAGAAACCATCTTTAAACAGAGGAGGAGGTCTCAGATTTCTACTTTCAAAAACATACACATTAATAATAATAATAATAATAATAATTAATTCAATTTATAACGCACTTTTCATTACTGAAAATCTCAAAGTGCTACACATATATTGAATGCTACACACATTCATAAACCGGTGGCGGCAGACTACCATGCAAGGTGCTTTCCAGTCCTACCGGGAGCAACTCAGGGTTAAGTGTCTTGCCCAAGGACACAACGACACATGGTGCGGGTCCCGGGAGTCGAACCGCCAACTTTCCGATCGGGAGACGACTGCCATTACCACTACACCACGGCCGCCCTAATAATAATAATAATAATAATAATGAATTCAATTTATAACGCACTTTTCATTAATGAAAATCTCAAAGTGCTACAAAGTGCAACAGAATTAAATGTCAATAAAACAAGTAATAAAACAAGTAAAATCAATAACAGTATCAACTAAGATCAAAAGTAGAATCATGAGGAGGTAGAGTATGCTCGGTTGAAAAGAAAGGTCTTCAAGCCGCTCTTAAAGTCAACCACAGACTGTGGGGCTCTCAGACAGTCAGGAAGAGAGTTCCACAGGCGGGGGGCAGCCACACTGAAAGCCCGGTCTCCCATGGTCCTTAATTTGGTTCTCGGAATGTGAAGGAGATTACTGTTCTGTGACCGCAGCGACCGGGTGGATGAGTATGGAATAAGAATATCCTTCAGATAATCTGGTGAAGTTCCGTGTAAGCATTGATGTGTAATGAGAGCAGTTTTGTACTGAATTCTGTAGGCGACAGGAAGCCAATGAAGGTTATGGAGAATGGGCGTAATATGTTCAAATTTACGAACTCTCAACAAGATCCTTGCTGCACTGTTTTGAATATATTGAAGTTTCTGAAGGTATTTACCAGGGATTCCAATAAACAGGGAGTTGCAGTAGTCGAGCCTGGAGGAGACAAAAGCATGGACGAGCTTCTCAGCATCAGAAAAAGTTAGGGATGGGCGAAGTCTGGAGATGTTTCGAAGATGGAAGAAGCAAGTTTAAATATGATTTGGGGAGCCTTAACACCGTTATGTGCAACATTATCGGTTTATGGTTTCTTTGAAGTGTTTTTACTAAATGTTTTTACTCTGTTTTTATTTGTGTGTGCACATGGATGGATGTATGCTTTGTACCACTGCAAACTAAATTTACCCTTGGGTATGAATAAAGTTAGAATAATATTTGGAATGTGCTTCTTTAAGAGAATAGGCGTACGCTTTCTGATGTTCTTTATATGCCTGCTTATGTACAGAGAGACCAGTACAAACCGGATTCCAAAAAAGTTGGGACACTAAACAAATTGTGAATAAAAATTGAATGCAATGATGTGGAGGTGGCAACATCTAATATTTTATTCAGAATAGAACACAAATCACAGATCAAAAGTTTAAACTGAGAGAATGTATCATTTTAAGGGAAAAATATGTTGTTTCAAAATTTCATGGCGTCAACAAATCCCAAAAAAGTTGGGACAAGTCCATTTTTACCACTGTGTGGCATCCCCCCTTCTTCTTACAACACTCAACAGACGTCTGGGGACAGAGGAGACCAGTTTCTCAAGTTTAGAAATAGGAATGCTCTCCCATTCATGTCTAATACAGGCCTCTAACTGTTCAATCGTCTTGGGCCTTCTTTGTCGCACCTTCCTCTTTATGATGCACCAAATGTTCTCTATAGGTGAAAGATCTGGACTGCAGGCTGGACATTTCAGTACCCGGATCCTTCTCCTACGTAGCCATGATGTTGTGATTGCTGCAGAATGTGGTCTGGCATTATCTTGTTGAAAAATGCAGGGTCTTCCCTGAAAGAGATGACGTCTAGATGGAGCATATGTTGTTCTAGAACCTGAACATAGTTCTCTGCATTAATGGTGCCTTTCCAGACATGCAAGCTGCCCATGCCACAAGCGCTCATGCAACCCCATACCATCAGTGATGCAGGCTTCTGAACGGAGCGTTGATAACAACTTGGGCTATCCTTGTCCTCTCTGGTCTGGATGACATGGCGTCCCAGTGTTCCATAAAGAACTTCAAATCGTGACTCATCTGACCACAGAACAGTCTTCCATTTTGCCACACTCCATTTTAAATGACCCCTGGCCCAGTGCAAACATCTGAGCTTGTGGAGCTTGCTTAGAAATGGCTTCCTCTTTGCACTGTAGAGCTTCAGCTGGCAACGGCTACTTGTCCCAACTTTTTTGGGATTTGTTGACACTGAAATTTTGAATCAACAATACTTTTTGTGAGTGCAGCTACAGCGTGCGCTCTCAGGACATGATTACCTGCAGTGTCCCCCAGTGAGGACTGAACTTGGCAAAAGGACCTTCTCCTACTCCACTCCTGTTTCCTGGAATATCTTACAAAAAGATCTGAAGCTCTTGACCTTGACCTCTCTAAGTGGCTTCAAACATCTGTTAAGTTCCTGACAAAAACCAATGCAGACATGTTCCTGTTTTTAGTTTTCTACACTGCCTTTACAACCTAAATGTTTTTTGTTTTGTTTTTAATACCATTGTCTTTAATTTGTTCTTCTCAATTTGTATGTTTTCTTTTATGATTGTCTACTGTTGTCATCACTTTGTTAAATTCAGGTCTCTCTTGTAAATGAGTCCCCAATTCAGTGGGATTAACCCTAACGAACACCTACTTTTAGGAGTGAGAGGGCAATCTGCATATGTATCTAGCTTACAGAACACCTCAGCTTCATAACTTGAACCCCACACTCTCTGTTCTTTCAATTGAGAAAGCTCTTTGGATGAGAAGCGAAACATCTTCAGATACTAAATAAAAGTCCAGATGTTTAGTTTTTAACCTTTTTTTAAATTCATAACAGCACATTTATGTTGCTTTGGTTTGATTTAATTTGTAAACTTTAGTCCCAAAATGTCCTAATGTCCTCCACCTGTCTCTAGGTGATGGTGGACTGCTGTCAGAGGCTACTGCCGCTCATCATCCACTCTATCCTTCTGGAAGACCCCAGTGGTTCATGGAGGGAGCTGCTGTCCTCCCACATCCGGGACTTTTTCAACTTCTGCTCCAGAAATGCTCAGGTCGCCAGTCGATCTGCCACACCGCTCAACTCCGACTCTGGTATGTTCAGACAAGAAGCAACACAACACCCTTTTCTTTCTTTCAACCTTTATTTAAACAGATAAGTCACATTGAGCCTCGAAGACTCATTTACAAGTGAGATCTGTTGGACAGACAATAAAAGTGGTGAAAAATGACACATAGGGTTTGGAGACAAAAAAAATCCTAACACACATTTGACCTCTGCTTGAAGGTCAAAAATGTGGTAATGAAAAAAAATTTTGCACACAAGCACATAATGACGCCGACATTACGCAGAGGGCGGGGGAGGGGACTCAAAGGCGGTGANGGACAGAGAACTTTAATGACATCTACCTTCAGTCTGTGTCGGTCCACTCGCTTCCAAAATGTCCAAATTAAAATGACCACACCAATGGAACGTGCCTGAGAAAATCCCAGAGATCTGATCCATTCAGCCAAAAGTCTGGATTCTTGAGACATGAACCAAGCCATCATGTAAGGCAGGCAGACTGACCAGGTCCAGATTTGCTGCTGACGTTTTCCTTGTTTGTTGATAGACCAGGAACCAGCCAAATCCAAAAAGCAGGGGCCAGTTATCATAAATCCAATTAAATATGTGTCCTTAAGATCCACAGATGACAGCAGAGATAGACACATCATCAAGTCTTCCAAGTCGATGAGATATCCAGCTGAGTGCATGCCAACAGGGCAAATCGGCTCGCCTACAGCCTGTCTTCTCTTTGAAGAAATGTTATCAGTTGTGCTGAGGGACCAACTGACCAAATTGAAGTCCATAGTTATGATTTGGAAGATTTTGTAGAAGAGAGGCTCTCAAACAGTTTCACAGACAAGACAACGCAAAAGCAAAGCGGAGACCGAGAGGAGACGTCCGCCCTTGAGAAGAACAAGTGTTGAATGTCCTTCTGCACTGATAGCTGCCCCCTGCTCATTTTTGCTGTTTTTGTGACAAACATGAAATATTTCTTACAGATTCCAACACTGCCAGCCCAGGCTTGTACGACAAGACCTCTCTGCGTACCATGCTTGCTGTTATAGACTATCTGAGACACCACAGGAGACCACTGGAAGCTGATAAGTATGTGATGTAAATTATTTTCTGTGTTCTTCTGTGCCTTAGCTCATTAGTTTCCAAATTTAAGATTGTCAACCTACCAGAGATTATGAAACGCCCAGTCCAAGTTCTTGAGACTATCTTAAGTAATTAACGTCCATCCATCAATCCATTATATTTTACCCGCTTCTTCCATTTAGGGCCACAGGGGTCGCCGGTGCCCATGTCCGGCAATCACTGTGCGAGGAGCGGGGTAATCAACTTGGATAAATAAATAAAAAGATGGCTAATAGCACGTTTGACTATTATTGTTGCAGAAGATTAAAAACGGCTGTCATAACAGGATGAACTTGGAATATATGGTCCCAAGCCTTTTAGTGCCACGTCGAGGGCTAATGATGTTTGTGCTGACAGCAGCTTCTCCACCTCCTCTTGATTCTACAATATCCAGGGGCAGCTGTGGCTGAGTGCTTGAAGCAGTTGTCCTCCAGTGGGAGAGTTGGTGGTTCAATGCCACCAGCAGTCACATGCTGAAGTGTCCCTGGGCAAGACACTGAACCCCTCATTGCCTCTGATGTGTGTCCCATCAGTGTATGAATGTGATCTAAAATCACAGATTATTATTTGTAGAGCTCTAATAGAGAGCTGTATGAATGGGTATAAGAGGCCGGGGGGCTATTCTAGGTGGAGTTTGCATGTTCTCTCTGTACATGCATTGGTTTTCTCCGGGTACTCCATTTTCCTCCCACAGACCAAAAACTAAATAAAGGTTGAATGAAAAAAATAATAAACATGCGTGTTAGGCTGATTGGTAACTTTAAATTGTCTCGAGATGTGAGTGAGAGAGTGAATGATTGTTTGTCTTGTTTCTCTCTATGTGTCCCTGTGATGGACTGGAGACCTGTCCAGGGTGTAGTTCAAGTTCAAGAATCTTTACTACCCCCAAGGGGCTATTTGTTTCAGTCAGTAGGCAAACAAAACATCCACACTAGACAAGACATGGAGACATTAAAATCACAGTACATGAAATCATCATTGTTCGTTGAGAAGCCTGATCGCTGATCGGATGAATGAGTTTTTCAGTCTGTTTGTTCTACATCTGGGCAGCAGGTACCTGCATCCAGATGGAAGCAACCTGAACTCATCATGGAGTGGTGATCAGGATCTGCCAGAATCAGCCTGGCCTTGTTCACTGACCTCACCTTGTTTAGGTCAGTGAGGTTCTGTAGAGCTGAACCAGCAGTTTTGCTGCACATCCTGACAATCCCCGAGAGTTTGTTCCTGTTTTTACATGTTAAAAATATAAACCAGCAGATGAAGGTGAACGTTAAAAGAGACTCAATAAAACATTCTCATAAAAGTCAAATCAACATTAAAACCACAGAGCTTCCAATAAAACATGTTCTCTGATGGACCTTCTTACAAAGTGAGTTCACATGGAGGTCAAAGGTCAGTACCCCGGGGTACTGCACCCCGCCTCTCGCACAGTGACTGCTGGATATGGTCACCAGTGACCCCATGAAAAAAAAGGAAGAAGCGGGTAAAGATGATGGATGAATGGATTAATGGATGGATGGATGGATGGATGGATGGATAATACATTTGTGTGTTTAGCGTGTCTGAAAGGGTTCTGTCTTGCTTGCAGGGACTCCTGTGGCACAGTGTGTGACTCCAACTTCTGGCTGGATCTGAACTACCTGGAGGTGGCCCGAGCAGCTCAGTCCTGCTCTGCACACTTCACCGCTCTGCTCTACACAGAGATCTATGTGGACAAGATCAAAGCAAACATGGAGGAAAGTTGCAGGTTGCAAGTTTATATATTTTTTCACTATGCCACATGTATATCTTCAAGATTACCACTTTTTTTTTTTTGGCTTCCATTTCTTTTTAAAATTTATTTTATTATGTATATGTCTAGAACCAAGTCCAGAGCAACTCGCAAGCTCAACTTTGAGGAGCACAGCCAGAACTTCACCATCTCCAGTCTGACTCAGAAGAGTATGGAAGAAGCAAACATCAGTCTGCAGGTGTGGTCTGCATGCCACATGTATATGCAATCTGTTGTCTGCTCTAGGGATTGTTGTCTGTTGTTGCATTAATGACAAATTGTCAAAGAAGTCCATAAAATCCTGTTTCTGTTTGACACTCAAACATTTTAAGGAGTGCCTCTGTGCGTCATCTGTTAGGACCTGAGCTCATTTTCAGACAAACATTTGTTGTCACTTTTTGTGCCTGCTGTGTTTGTGGTGGGAGGTCATGTTAAAATTTTACAGCGACAACAAACTTATGTGATGCAGAAATAGTGTAAACTTCTCATCCCTGCTGAGCTCAATGGTAGCATTTCCAACAACAACACTGGAATTCTTTTTATTCTTTTTTTTTATTATTCTTTATTCATTTCAAAGTTCAATTTTAAAACAACATAAAAAAACTATTTACAATTCCATGTAAATAAAAACCAAACATTACATGAAATGAAAGGAAGCAGAAGAAGATAAAATCTTATTATGTCTGCCCCCCTTTTTTAACAAAAATAATTCAAACAATCAATTCAAACAACAATAATCCACAAAAAATATTACACAATAGATAACTCATCATACTTTACCATTGATAAATTTTGAAACAAACAAATTTATTTATATTTTTCCAAAAACCTAATTTTATTCATTTTTTTAAATAAAGTCATTGTTTTTGCAACTTTCATATCGTTCTCTAAACCATTCCATAGACCTATTCCATAAATTATAGTAGACCTACTCTTTAGACAAGTTCTATGTTGTGGCATAACAAAAATATCAGTACCCTTAAGATTATAAGTGCTCTGTCTTTTAACAAAAAACGTTTGGATATTTGAGGGAATGGCACGTTAGAAATGGACGCTTCTACAATATCGTCTCTGGTAATATGATTTAGGATTTCTTAGAAGACTTCCTGTGCTTACCATGATTCAATAAGGTGTACAGAATTAAACAGGAAGTCATCTCAATGTTTTAGTTTGATTAAAGATGTCAGTGTTTTTATGTCTATTCAAGGCATGGACATGAAGTTCCTGCGAGCTGCTTTAACTATGGCAAAGACAGCCGTGTACTCACTTCACAAAACATCAACACGAGAGGTAAATTTAAGTCAATATGAAAATATCCTGAATAATTCAGCATGTGTGGTATAAAGACTGAATGAAATACTATTAATCCTCATATGATCTTACAGCACATACAGAAAAAAGCTAATGACTGGGGAGTGAAGATGGAGGTCATTGCAGGTTAGATAAGTAAAAAGTTGCATCCTTTGTGCAATGAAAATATTTAAATTAAGATTTTTTTTCTCATAGAACTACGATATGATTTGCCAGCATCCTACAAGTTTCACAAGAAGAAATCGGTAAGCATGCTGCTTTATCAGATTCCAACAGACCTGTATTTGGTTTTGTAAGATTTTATTTGCTGTTCACATATGCAAACTGAAAATATTCAGCGCACATTTCCATCTTTCTGTAGGAAATCTACAAAGAAAACAATGGCACACTGCATTTACGTGTCACACAGGTCTTAAAAGAAAATAACTAAAAACGTTTGCTGGAGAAATTAAATTACTGTCAAAAGCGGTTTCCTGAAGAATATGTTAAAATCAAAACATGCTGAATGAAAATGTACAGAAATAATCATGTGAGAGGCACAACGTAGACTTAAAAAGGCTGAAAACTGATTTTACGCTTTTTTTTTCTCTCCTTTAGGTGGACATCCAAGTGGACTTCTTAAGGTTCTCCAAAACTTGATGCTTTTACTGGAATGAGTTTAAGTCGCCTCTTACATGACATTTATAATAAATGTTTTTACTTAAAAAAAGGGAAACTGGACTCTGTCTCGTTCTTAAGATCCATTTTCAGTTTTGGAAACCTTTACTGGGGGACCATCAGCATCTTCGGTCTTCTTTGGTGCTGCAGGTGAAAAAAAATGTAGGTTAACAGTTAAACATGGTGAAAATGAAGAACACTGAGCAAAAAAAATTAAACGAGCACATCTGCATGCTACACCCAAGTGTGCACAGCAGTCATGAAGTCTGCAGAATGTGTAGAAATGTGTTCTCAAACCATTCCATAGACCTATTCCATAAATTATAGTAGACCTACTCTTTAGACAAGTTCTATGTTGTGGCATAACAAAAATATCAGTACCCTTAAGATTATAAGTGCTCTGTCTTTTAACAAAAAACGTTTGGATATTTGAGGGTAATGTGAAGTTCTGAGCCTTGTATAATATTAAGAGTATATTGTAGTCAACCAGATCATAAAATTTCAGTAATTTTAATTTGCAAAACAAAACATTTGATGGATGGTAATAATTCTTTCTAGAGATTATTCTTATAGCTCTTTTCTGTAAAATAAAAATGGGCTTAGTTATAGTTTTGCACGCTGTACCCCAAACCTCAACACAATAAACTAAATGCGGGATTAGTATTGCATTGTATAACAAACACATTGCTTTATCATTTAATGGATCTTTAACTCTATACAGCACTGCAATTGATCTAGATATTTTAGTTTTTAGAAAATTTACGTGTTGCTTCCACGACAACTTATCATCAATAATTACCGTACACCCAAAAACTTGACTTCCATTACCCTACATATCTCAGAGCCGTCAATCTTAAAAGGAACATCAACAGTTATCGTTCTCCTACTAAAAATCATATAATTGGTTTTTTCTAGGTTCAATGATAACTTATTTAATTTAAACCAATGTTGTATTTTAACTAATTCAATATTTATCAACTCAGACAATTCTTCCAAGACTTTGCCCGCACAAAAGAAAGTAGTGTCGTCAGCAAAAAGAACACATTTGAGGACATCGGACACCTTCATTAAATCATTTACATATAAAATAAACAACTTAGGTCCAAGTACAGAGCCTTGTGGCACTCCAGATAAAACATTGCTTAAAGTAGATCTTACATCTTCTATTTGAACAAACTGCTTTCTATCTTTCAGATAACTAACTAACTTGTTAATGATTAGTGGATGCACGTGATGTGCGGAAGTTGGAGCCAAACCCACCTGCTCTGTATTTATAGTGAATCGGGGCCTGAGTCTTTTGTGTAATTATGTGCATTTAAAAAAAAAAATCCACTTTTATTTTTATGTCCCAAGGGTTAAAAGTCAGTAACTTTATCAATGTTGTGCACCAAAATGAATTGCTCTTAGCATTGTAACTCATATCAGTAAAACACAGTATCATCATTCTGTCTTGTGTTTAATTGATGAAACAGTTTTCACTTCTTTGTGCTCCTCTTGTCGTGTTCATAGGAGCTGCTGATCGAGGTGTACTGCAGCATTGGAGAGCCTGACAGTCTGTACGGCTGTGGAGGAGAGACCCTGACCAGTCCTCTGACGAGGTCAAATCTCTGCACGTGACATGTTTCCTGCAGTTTTTGAACAGCATCAGAACGTTTGTTTTGTTCTACAGGATTCGAACATACGAACATGAGGCTTTGTGGGGAAAAGCCTTGACCTCGTATGACCTTAATACTGCTCTGCCGGAGGTCACTCGACTGGTTGGAATTGTGGAGGTAAGATGATTAAAGGTTCAACCAGAGAATACTGTGGGTGAGACGCGTTTGTTTCTTAATCTTAGTCAAACGTTGTTTGTCTCTTGTCAGGATAAGACTGTTAGAATCTCATTTATCACGGAGGTTACGTTCCAGACAAGGGAAAATCTGCAAAGTAGAAACACTATATTTATTTTTGTTTGTATATATATACAGGTAGTCCCCGATTTACGAGCGAGATCCGTTACAACGAGGCGCTCGTAAACCGGAAATCTCGTAATTTGGAACGGCCGCCATTTCGCTCGTAAATCCGGAAATCCGCTCGTAAATTGGAACGGTTTTCGCTAGCGCGCCTAAAAACACTCTATTTTCATCTAAAAACTACTTTTGAGTGCATAAAAATGATCGGAAACGTGTGTTTATATGCTTAACTAACTAACTGTAGTGAAAAAACACATGAAAACTCAGTATTTTTTTCGTTTTTTCCAAAAATGTGCAGCTCGTAAGTCTGGAACCTCGCAGATCAGAGCGCTCGTAAATCGGGGACTACCTGTATATATATATATATATACATATATATATATATACATATATATATACATATATATATATATATACATACATATATACATATAT
>JBBPBX010005436.1:26363-51846 GCA_038048925.1 Garcialebias charrua
TTAAAGGAGAAATGTAATCAAATCTGAAAAAATCGATATAACAAGAATTTCATATAGTAAACAACACACATAAACATACTTAGTATGCTTTTTTCAAGTCAGTAGCTTAAAGAAATAGTTTTTTTACATTTTTCCTGCTACATGCCGAAGTGCAGTGATTTCTGTAGTAATTTTCTGGACGCACTTTTATGACACAATTAAGACCTCCTTTGCTATCTTACAATAACACTGAAGCTATAAACCCATCATTACTGTCCTCTTGTCTGTCATTTAAAATGGAAGCAGAAGACTTTTTTGAATCTGAAGGATATCACTTTAGTTTGTCAAAAACAGTTTGGTGATTTAGTGCATTAATGGGCATTTCTATCCTGGAAATACGAATAGCCTTCGCATGCTAACGTTAGCATGCTAGCGCCGTATGCTAACGTTAGCATGCTAGCGCCGTATGCTAACATGGAAGTGGGGGTGTTGAAAATGTCCTGAAACAGTTACCAATGTCTTGTTAAGCTCTGTATTCCACAGAACATAGTAGGATCTAAAATGATTTTTAAAGATGAAGGAGCAAGTTGAAACATGCAGGGTCTCCCTCCTTGCTAGCAGGCTCCATTGGGAGCTGCCTGGCTAACTAACTACGGTGGCCCTACACGGCCAAAATTCTACAGCGGCCGAATGCACAGGAGCGGTAAAAATACAATATAAAATTTTAAAAAAGTTTTAAAATCTATTTTGGGGCTTTTAGAATCGATTCTGAATCGCCAGGACTAAGAATCTTGATTCTTTAAAAAATAGATTTTTTTTGCTGCATCCCTAATTGCTACACACTGAAACCTTTTTGTCCACTACTAGATTTTTTTTTTTATTAACACAAACAGAACTACAAAACACTACATAAACAAAAAATATATACAAACTCTTGTGAATGATAACATAACTACAGTCTATAAGCTAGGGGGCGGTTTACAAAATGATGAAAGTTGAAAAAATACTAGATACACACACTAATATTACTGTATGAGGGACGACCATTGCACTGCCTATGTCATATTCAGGGGACGGAGAGCAAGCAGAGGGAGGGGGGTCAAAAACACCAGATGAGAATTTTTTCACTTTGCAAAGTCTAAATTTGAGTTAGGATGACATTTTTGACTTGTGAAATTTTCTCAACAAGCTTATTTTATGCTTTTCATTAGACTACTATTAGCTTAAAAACACTTTTCATTTCTCCTTTAACTTTTTACTGTATAGTATCTCGTACTATCCCAATCACGTGAGTAAAAGTAAAGCTGACAATCATGTGTCCTGTACAATCTTGTTTTGAAAAACTGAGAAAAGTCAAACTGCAAAGTAGCGAGGGACTACTGTAATGACAAAGTAATTTTTCATTAACACTGATGTCTGCTATATCTGAACATCCTTTCCTGACTAACGTGCCATCAGGGTCTGCAAAACTTTGGTCTAAGCAACATCCTCACCACTTACCTGCGGGGCTTGGAGGCTGAGGGGGTGGAGTGGGGAGCTGAGCTGAGAGAGCTCCGCTTCCAGGCAGCCTGGAGGAACACCCAGTGGGACTGCGAGCTGTCAGAGAGGTGAGGGACTGGATGTGAAACCACACTGAACATCATGCTGTTTGGTAATAATTTAGTAATGTTTTTTTTTTCTCCACACATATTCTGCCGTGTTAGGAGTGGCAAATCCATCCCCGGCTTCCACGAATCGATATTTTGCGCCATTCAGGCGCTGAGGGACAAAGAGTTTTTTATATTTGACCAAACCCTGAAACAAGCCAGGTCTGTTGGACATGCAAATTGTAATGTGCAGCTTCAAATATAACAATGTTAACACTGTGATGTGCATTTCTGTAGAGGTGCTGAAGTGGAGGAGCTCTGCAAAGGCAGTCTAGAGGCGGTGTCTTCTCTGTATCCGGCCCTCAGGAACCTGCAGAGCATCAGTGAGCTGGAGAGTGTTAAACATCTCTTCTCGAGGTATGTTTCTATGTCAGTGAAACAGCAGTACATAAAGAGATTTTATTGTTGGTAACAACTGATGTTTTCTCATATCAGGCCTTTCTCAGACGTGGCTCTGAGTGAAGTTTGCAGCCAGTGGAACCAGCACTCTCAGCTGCTTGTGGACAGTGATTTTGCTGTGGTGGAGCCTATTCTAGCTTTGCGTTCTGTGACCCAGCACACCCTGATATCCAAGTTAGAAAATCCTGAGAGTGACCAGGATGTGAGCTTTGTGCTCACAGACCATCTTACGGAGCTCTGCCGTTTGGCTCGCAAGGCTGGAAACACACAGGTAGCAAATGAGTGTTGCCAATTTTTAGGTCAGGTTCACTTTTATCTTGTATTTGCAACGTTTCCTACAAAGTAATGATGTTCCATACCTGCGGTCCAGCTTGCAGAGCGTGCAGTTTATCAGATGAAGCAGCATGGTGGTGGAGGGACCTGCCCAGTGCCGGTTTGGCAGCTGGACGAGGTCCAGGTGTTCTGGGCAAAGGGAGAACAGGGTCTGGCTCTGGGGCTGCTGAGACAGATGATACACAATCTGGAAGAAAAGGTCAAACACACAAACTTCAATGACTGAAAAACCTTACATCAGGGCTATTCAACTAAATTACTCAGGGGGCCACAGTTACTGACAGCCAAGAGCTCAGGTGCTGCACGTCCATCAGTTATTCTCATGTAAGTTTACAATTTAAATCTAGTTTTATTTAAAAATTAACCCATTGGTGTCCAAACTGAGCACACCCGTGGTCCTGATTTGGCCCCCAGGCCACCAGTTGAATAGCCCTGCCCTACGGATTGGATCTGTTTTGGTGTATTAAAACGTTTCTCAAAAAAATTATTTAAAAAAAATTCCTCCCGTGTTTTTCAGGTGGATTTTAATCCGACTCTGGTACCACTTTACTCCGAGTGCCTCAGGCTGTGTGGTAACTGGCTTGCTGAGACCTGCCTGGAAAGTCCTGGAGTTATACTGGAAAAGTACCTGGAAAGGGTAATTGCAAGCTGACATTGTGCTGAGAACATTTCACAAACAAGGTTAATTGGGCAGCACGGTGGCACAACTGGTAGAGCTGCTGCCTCTCAGCGAGAAGGTTGCCGGTTCAAATCCCGGTCCGGGGCCTTTCTGGGTGGAGTTTGCATGTTCTCCCCGTGCATGCGTGGGTTTCCTCCGGGTACTCCGGTTTCCTCCCACAGACCAAAAAACATGCTTGTTAGGCTGATTGGTGACTCTAAATTGACCCTAGGTGTGAGTGTGAGAGTGGATGGTTGTTTGGTGTGAGTGAGACAGGTCCCTCTTGTAAATGAGTCCCCGTGACTCAACGAGGCTAGCCTGTATAAATAAAGGTTGAATGAATGAAAAAAAAAAAATGAGTAGTGTTGGAAAACAAATCTGCTCAGATCAATTTGTCAATCAGTTTATCCATAATTTCTGGTATAAAATTGATTAAATACCAAGAAAGTTTATAAAGAAAAATACTGACGCCAGCACCGCTAATGCGTGAAGTTCCAACATTGGGCCTCATGCAAGAACATGTTCGTATTTTTATCCTAAATTTCTCTTACTTTTGTTCGTACGAAGCGTTCGTACGAACATGCCACGTCAGATTCAACAAACTCTTCTATCCTCAGGAAAAGTGTGTAAATGAGCTGCGTACTATGATGAATTGCACCTGTTCTATTCACCTGCTCGTGCACGCGGAGAGGTTATTTACATAATTCCCACCCCTCAAAACACCATATAAGGCTACGTTTCCTGCCTCAGAGAGCAGGAAGTGTCCATTCATAAAATGACAGCGAGAAGTAAAAAGAAGAACTTTACTGGTGCGGAGATTGAAGTTCTGCTCTCAGAGTAAATAACTAACTAACTAAATAAATAAATCTGTAATTTTTAGCAGCGTCAGCTGTGAATCTGCTTTAAAGCCGAGGACCCACTCAAACGTGCGGCGCGCACGGACCATCCCCGGGGCACGGGGGGGTGGGCCCGGGCGCGACGTGCGGGAGGCGCACGGGGGTCGACGTGGGGCGCTCGGCGATCCTCGGCACGCGGCCGGCCCACGGAACTTTGTACCCAGCGGCGTGGCGGTCCTGCTCGGCCGTGACCCGCCGCGGCCCCCGAGTACCCGCGTACTCGTCCGCGACCCGTCCGGGCCGCGGCGGTGGGTGTGAAGCCGCTTTATTTTAATTTAACCAAGTTAACCAATTTGTGTCGTTGCAGTTAATATTATAATATTATAAATCTGTAACTTTTAGCAGCGTCAGCTGTGACTCTGCTCTAAAGCCGATCATGAATGAAATGTGCTGTCATGTCTCCCGTGGGTTGTACAGTCACAGAAATAAAAATCGTATTTACAGGGTTTCCGCAGGGTCTTAAAAAGTAAAAAAAAAGAGTCTAAAATTCCAAAATCTAGATTTTAGGCCTTAAAAAGGTCTTAAATTTGCCGAATTATTACGTTGAAGTCTTAAATTTGTTTTGAGGAGGTCTTAATTTCGAGCGCCTCGTAATCCTGCCTCAAGCGCTCCAAAAAAAAAAAAGAAAAGCTTGCTACTGACAAACATGTGACGCATTGCAGCCAATCAGTTTCGTGAGAGTCCGTGTCACGTGATCGTCGGCGGGCAAGAATAAAATAACAACAGCAGAAGAAGAAGAAAGCGTGCTGTTGCTAACATGGGGAAATGCAAATTCAACATCACTTGGCTTGAGAGGGACGACTTTAAGGTTTGGTTAAAGCCTTCACCAAACGGTGACTTCGAGGCCTACTGCTGCGTATGTAAAAGAAATATTAAACTCGGAACGTTAGCATGTTAGCACGTTAGCGCTGTGAAAGGCCTGCGACAGACGACGCTATTAGCCAGTTCTGCTGCTCCAGCACTGGTTCATCTACTCTGCCTCGGAGAGACAACTGCTCCGCAGCTCCTGTTAGCGTCGCCCTTTGTGTTGCCTTCGGGTCAGAGGCTACATTACGAGCGGAGGTTCTCTGGGTTCTCCACGTGATAAGACAGTCTGGGGCTGAACACCTCAATGTGTAACTGGCTGCTAGACTTCCTGACCGGGAGACCACAGACAGTACGAGTCGGGAGTAACACATCTAGCACCATCACATTGAACACAGGGGCCCCACAAGGATGTGTGCTGAGCCCCCTTCTATTCACCCTGCTAACACACGACTGCACACCATCATACAGCTCCAACCACTTCATCAAGTTTGCGGACGACACAACAGTGGTGGGTCTCATCAGCAACAACGATGAGACGGACTACAGGAACGAGGTGAGCCGCCTGGCCTTGTGGTGCGGACACAACAATCTCACTCTCAACGTGGAGAAGACAAAGGAGATTGTTGTGGACTTCAGGAAGAGGGATGCCCAGCATGCCCCTCTGACCATCAACAGCACCGCAGTGGAGAGAGTAGACAGCACCAAGTTCCTGGGAGTGCACGTCTCGAAGGACCTGTCCTGGAGCAGGAACACTGCAGCACTGGCAAAGAAGGCTCACCAGCGTCTCTACTTTCTCCGCAAGCTGAAAAGGGCTGGAGCTTCAACCCCCATCATGAGCACCTTCTACAGAGGTGCCATAGAAAGTGTCCTGACCAGCTGCATCACTGTGTGGTTTGGTGCATGTACTGCATCCTGCCGCAAGAGCCTCCAGCGCATTGTGAGAGCAGCTGAGAAGATAGTCGGCACCTCCTTCCCCTCACTGCAGGACTTACACAGCAAACGCCTCACTCGGAAAGCCCACTGCATGGCAGGTGATCCCACACACCCACTACACAGCTGCTTCAGACTGCTGCCATCAGGAAGGAGACTGAGGAGTCTCCAGGCTCGAACCAGCAGACTGAGAGACAGCTCTGTTCATCAGGCAGTCAGGATGCTAAACACTCTGCCTGCTCTGCCCCCCCTCCCATTTGAACTGCCTTAACACTAAAACTTTCTCACACATTACCACAAAACACAAAGATTTTAACACTGGACTCTGTGTCATCAAACGGGTTATTCACTAAACTCTCGGTCATGTGCTCATACAGTTTGCACTACTTCTCATACTTGCACTAATGTTTGTATTACATCACTGCCTATAATCATAATACTGTTTACATTCTCTGTTTACATTTATTAATACTGTTTACTTTTTTTACTACTGCTTACATGTAATTACTACTGTTTACATTTACACTACTCTAATATCTACACCACTGCTGATACATATACAGTGTGCTCTGAACGGTCTTACTTAGGGATGCCCAATGTGCCTTACTGCATATGCCACTTTTTGCCTCTATAACAACATCAACTACTACCTCATACATATACTGTGTACATTAACTCATACGCTGCTTTGCCACTTTGCAAATGTCAATGCTAGAAACCTTTAGTTTATTTTAGTTATACTTTTTATACTCTTTTTTATACTAGTATGCAAAAACTCAGGACAGTATTATGTTCATTAAATGTTTAATGTTTTAGTTTTAGAGTTGGTGTAAATTTTCATACTCTTATACCACTATGCAAAAAACTCAGGACAGTGTTAGTTTTACTATTTTATGCTTATGTCTATTATTATATGTTTCAGTGTTTCAATGTTTAGATGTTTACTGTTGCACCGAGGGACTGAGAGAAACGCAATTTCGGTCCTGTGTATGTCCTGTACAGTACATATTGCAGATCTGACAATAAAGTTGACTTTGACTTTGACTTTGACATAAGTAAACATAACTCATACAGCGCAAATGAAGACATTGGAGACTTGTTTCAAACAATGTTTCCAGACTCGGACATCGCCAAATCATTTATGTGTGGAAAAGATAAAACTGCATATATTACCCGCTTCGGACTAGCAGACTTTATAAAAAGAGAACTAATTTCCAAAGTGACTGGACCGTTTGTGCTCATGTTTGATGAAAGCCTGAATCAAACCACCAAAACCAAGCAGCTGGACCTACACCTGTGTTTTTGGGAGGAAGGACAGATACAGTCCAGATACTGTACCTGGGATCCCAGTTCATGGGCCATTCTACAGCTAATGACTTAATGAAGCATGTAAAAGTAAGTAGCCTACCGGTAAATGTTTTATTTTTAACAAACATGTTTATATGACAGCTTTAGTTTTCAGATACAAATTTGATAAACCTGTTTAGGCTATATATTTCTGTAAATGTGTTTTATAAGTATACTGTATTAGTACTAACTTATACTGTATGTGTTTGTTGACATAAGTTGTTGTTTGAGGACTCTGTATTGATTTTGTTTGAATTTAACTTTTTGAGGAAAAAGGGAGCAGATATAATTACATATTTTCTTTCTGCTTCTTTTAATTTTATTTATGACTCGTTGTTTTTATCATAATAATAATTTGATATTTTTTTGGTTGAATGAATGAATATAATTTAGGCCTGTGTCTCAGTCAAAATAAGACAGAATACAATGTCTGAAGTCTCATATTTGTTTTTGTCTTTCCTCAGGAGTGTGTGGACCAAAAGAGAAAGGCAGCAGAGGATTACCTGGAGGAACTCAAAAAAAGGAGGACCACAGTACAAACAGTTGCTGAAACTCTTTCCAAAGATGCAGACAAATTTGCAGAGCAGGCTGAAGGTAAGGCTGGCAGTCAGATGGCTCAGTTGATAACGAAGTCAAACGTTCTGAGGAGAGCTAGCAAGGATAAAGCAGCTGAGCTGAAGAACATTGAGGAGGAGATTCTTGCTAAGGGAAAGGAGCTCAGATGTATGTAGTCCACATACAAGCATACATATATCATACATATATCATATACATACATGCATATATTATCCAAAACACTGCATGTAAAATGTGTTCGTTTCGTTTTTTCAATAAAGTTACTTCTCAAGTAATTAAGTAATTATGCATTTCTTCTGCACATTTCTGTCGTGTACATATGTTGTGAATAGGTCTTAAATTTGATTCATACTGGTCTTAAAAAGGTCTTAAAAAGGTCTTAAATTTGAGTTGTTCAAACCTGCAGAAACCCTGATTTATCTCTCCAGCCCTGCTCTGGTTTTTCTTTGGTCAAATATTTTTAATTTTAGTGTAAACAACTGTGTTACATTATAGTTTCACTTATTCAGAAGAGCTGTCGCGCACCGCTACCCCCCCCCCCCCCATGCAAGTGTCCGATGTGTTTTTGAACAAAAGCATTTTAAAATGTCTCGAAACTTCAATTAACTTCATATTAATATTGTAGTGCTATACAACAAAATTAATAGCTGCTTTATTTTAATTTAACCAATTTGTGTCGTTGCATTTATCCATCCATCCATCCATTTTCTTCCGCTTATCCGGGGTCGGGTCGCATTTAATATTATAATTCTAATTCAAACAGAACAGCCTCTTTTCAACATAATTATAGATTGTGATTCATTTTCAACTCAAAATATCTTCAAACTAATGAAATATAAAGTTATTAGTGAAGAAAATCCGTCTGGATAACAGCAGACTGGCTGCTCGTAAATATACGACAGGTCTGGACCACACGTAAATTTTGTTCGTATCTGAAAAAAATCTTAGGATACGAAAACATTGTTGAATGCCACAAATGCTCCTAAATCACTCGTACGCACAGTTTAAGAACAAATCTGTGCGTACGAACGGTTCTTGCATGAGGCCCAATGACTTTCTTTTATAAACCCAACAATAATTCGGAACTTACTTTTGTAATAGTCTAAGGAAACAAAAGGTCTACGTTTTAATGTACTTTTGTAAGTGAAATTCCACGAAGTAGGGATATATATATACAGTATATATACATACAGGTGGTCCCCGACTTACGAGCGAGTTCCGTTACTACGAGTATCTCATAAGACGAAAATCTTGTACGTCGGAACACGAAACACGTGTTCTCCTAAGTCCGGATTTTCGGTCGTAAGTCGGAAAATTTATGCTAGCGCTACTACGATCACTCGTTTTTCATCACAAATGTTCATACTAGTTTATAAACATGCTCAGAAACTTGTTTCCAAACAGTTAGCTAACACACTTTCATCTAAAAACACATAAAAGTGCTGTATTTTTTGTATGTTCTTTACAAATTTACTGCTCGTTCGCCAGCTCGTAAGTCCGGAACCTCGTAAGTAAGAGCGCTCATAAGTCTGGGACTACTTGTATATATATGGAATATATAGAGGGAGGGTGAGTAATGAGTGCAGCTTGGCTGGTGGCTGATGAGAAACAGGTGAGAGTGATTAAGATTGAGGACTAGAGAGGCAGATAGAGGAGAGAGTGAAATAAGAAAGATATGACAGGAGCAGAGCCTGTCAGTATCATTGGGCACTTTTAAGTGTTTATACTGAAATGCTTAAAGTGTCTGTGACATCATCTTTCTACTTTGCATAAAATGTTACAAGATATATGTCTTGTATCATTCAACTACTGTATGTTCGTTTTTGCAAACAAAATGATAAATTAATGAAAATTCCTTTCAAACTGAGTTTAAAATTAAAAACCATGTTTCTTCACGGGACGTCCGACTACACGCAAATGCAACATCTGTGACGTAGGAGGATAAACGTCTTTAGAACGCCCCTATTAAATATTCATGGCTGACAAGAAATAAAACGACGAAATTAGCAATCTAATTTAAGATTTGAGCGATTTGTCTTCAGTTTGGGAAGCAGGAGGTTAGATGAGCAGAAACAGCAGGTTTTAATTTAGGTCCGCACCCTTACTGTATTTTTTTTAGTCTTACCTGTTCAGGAAGTGATGGAGCTCCGAGAGGGGGGCAGCTTTATTTATTCCATACTTGACGAAGTATTTCATCTTTTGGGAAAGTGAAAAGGCTCACTTGTTCACTGATGATATTAGAACACCCAAATGTGACACAACGTAACGGCATTTTTCAAGTTATACAAAAAAAGGCAATCTGGCAGAGAATGCGCATGCGTTATCATGGCAGACGCAGACTGAGGTTCATCCTCCTACGTCACAGATGTTGCATTCGCGTGTAGTCGGACGTCCCGTGAAGAAACACGGTTTTTAATTTTAAACTCAATTTGAAAGGAATTTTCATTCATTTATCATTTTGTTTGCAAAAATGAACATAGTTGAATGACACAAGATATATATCTTTTAACATTTTATGCAAAGTAGAAAGATGATGTCACAAACACTTAAACCTTTCTAGTGGGTATATTCTGTTTACCCGCGTATCGCACAGACTACACCACTGGTTCGTCCCCCATTTACCTTGCCATATCTGCTTCCTCCGACTGCTGAAAGATGATCATAAAGTTGTTTCACCTTTGTCCAGATGATGTTGGAATCAAAAGTGATGCTTTTTTTTCCTGCAATCATTAATCTGCACGACCAATACATCTTCCATCTTAACAATTGTGTCGTAAAGGCAACAAACATCCATGTAGGTACGGCCATCTTTAAGTTTGTCCAGAAGTTCCACTTTTTCTTTTACAGTATAATAATAATAATGAATTCAATTTATAATGCACTTTTCATTAATAAAAATCTCAAAGTGCTACAAAGTGTAACAAAGCAAAGATCAAAATAAAACAAGTGATAAAATCAAATAAAATCAATAATAATATCCACTAAGATCAAAGATAATTTCATCAGCATCTTCCACTGGTGTTTCGGTTCGCCGCCAGAAACCAACTGTTGAACGCACAGAACGTTAAGGAGCCATAACACTGTACTAACACTTGAAGTTGAGTTGAAAATGAATGCAGGTAAAGAGAACAGACCGTCTTCTACAGTAACTGAGCCAATCAGCGGCTGGGTTACTATGCACAATGCTCTATTTCTTAAAGAGACAATGTACGGTACATGATTTACACTTTTTTACAAATCTTACGTTTGTAAAGTTGAATTTTCTTTAAAAAAAACTTTTCCATGTGACATGAATTACATTTTATGTTTGACAGGCCGGTTCAGCAGTCTTTACTTCGCTTGGCAAAAAACATTGTCAGAAAGCAGTGGCCAGAGGCACTACGGCATTAACTTAAGGGCAATGTAGTCCTTATGAGCGCCAATTACAGTATAGTGGAGACGGAATGAAAGAAAACTATAAAATAGCTACTCCTGTCAGAATTTTTTTGTTATTGTTAACTTTTTCACAACCACATCAATACTGTACAGTGATATTACTGTACAGTCTAGGGCTGGGCAATATGGACCAAAACTAATATCTCAATTTTTTTATTATAAATTGCAATATAGTATAATATATATATATATATATATATCTCACTATTTTTTTCTTTCCATAAAGTAATAACAAAATTGTATTTCTGAGTCAAATCTTTGTCCCAGTTGTCACACAGGCACATTTATTAGCACACAACTGTAACTGTACAAGATAAATGTCTAAAAAAATCATCCATCCATCCATCCATCCATCCATTGTCTTCCGCTTATCTGGGGTCGGGTCGCGGGGGTAGCAGCCTAAGTAAGGGAGGCCCAGACTTCCCTCTCCCCAGCCACTTGGAGCAGCTCCTCCGGGGGAATCCCAAGGCGTTCCCAGGCCAGCCGAGAAACATAGTCCCTCCAGCGTGTCCTGGGTCTTCCTCTGGGTCTCCTCCCGGTGGGACATGCCCGGAACACCTCACCAGGGAGGCGTCCAGGAGGCATCCTAACCAGATGCCCGAGCCACCTCAACTGGCTCCTCTCGATGTGGAGAAGCAGCGGCTCTACTCCGAGTCCCTCCCGGATGACTGAGCTTCTCACCCTATCTCTAAGGGAGAGTCCAGACACCCTGCGGAGAAAACTCATTTCAGCCGCTTGTATCCGAGATCTCGTTCTTTCGGTCACAACCCAAAGCTCATGACCATAGATGAGGGTGGGAACGTAGATCGATCGGTAAATTGAGAGCTTTGCCTTTGACTCAGCTCTCTCTTCACCACAACAGACCGGTACAGCGCCCGCTTCACTGCCGACGCTGCACCTATCCGCCTATCGATTTCACGCTCCAGTTTTCCCTCATTCGTGAACCTCCACTTGGGGCAGGACCTCCTCCCCGACCCGGAGAGGGCATGCTACCCTTTTCCGGCTCAAGACCATGGCCTCGGATTTGGAGGAACTGATCCTCATCCCGGCCGCATCACACTCGGCTGCAAACCGCTCCAGTGAAAGCTGTAGATCACGACCTGATGAAGCCAGTAGGACCACATCATCTGCAAAAAACAGAGAAGCGATTCTAAGGTCACCAAAATGGATCCTCTCAACACCTTGGCTGCGCCTAGAAATTCTGTCCATAAAAGTTATGAACAGAATCGGTGACAAAGGGCAACCTTGGCGGAGTCCAACTCTCACTGGAAACGATTAAAAAATCAACCATTTACATGTACTAAAGTTTGTTTTTTAGACATTTATTTAAATATATTAAATAATAATCGTCCCCAGCTGCACCGCCTTCACAACGTTAGTAAGGCTGTGTGAAGCAGCACATGAGGAGCTGTGTTTGTATTCAGTGAGGGAGAAGGAGGGGCTGCGTGAAATTTGCGGCGCAGACGGGTAGAAAAAGAACTACCGGTACACATAATTTCAGGTCTTACAGTGAGATGTAGCGCAACAATAATAAAGCCGTGGCTTATCATATCGCTAAAGACACAGTCCTTAGCGGCTAACAAGACGGCTATTTTTAGCCACCCGTCTTGTTCCACAGTTGAGACTGGGACTGTCTTTAGCGATATGATAAGCCACTGCTTTATTAATATTCCATTACTCTCTGTTCTTCTCATAAGGCACAGCACACGCTACTTTTTTGTTAGAAAGGGGAACATGAAGGAAGAAGAGGCAAAAAATCAAATTGCCACTGTGTCCCTGCAGGACACAGCATGAGGCTACAAACACATGGGTCCATGTCCTTGGGGAGGGGGGCAGCAGAGCATCTTGTTTCTATAACATCCAGGAGAAATTGACATAGTCAGCCATCCAAGGCAAGAGCCAGATTCAGTTATCAACATTTGTTTTGGGTCAGGCCAAGCATTGTTAATTTCCGTCTGCCTTTACAGTCGCGCTAGTACATCTCATCTCATGGCGACTTCAAACAGCCAAAATTGTGATTACATACGCCAAGTCAAGCTTACAACTTCTCCGAGATCTAGTCCTTCCCACTGTCCGTGAACACTGCCAGAAAGTTCCATAGTCCTGATAAAAGATAGCACATCTATCAGCTGGCTCAGCTCAGATACAGGTCCACAGATAGTTCACACAGCATAGTCTGAGTGTTGCCATGCACGACACATTCATCCTAATTTTTCATTAATCTAGGTGACCACCAGCTCCAAAAAGCAGAAATTGTGTTTATCATAAATCCAATCCAGGAATACAGTAGTGTTCTGTCGAGGTAAGAGAGGTCTCCTTCACCCTGTCTTCTTGTTGAGAAAATTTGATCAATTGCGTTGAGAGACAAGCTGACCTAGTTTACAATTCAAAAGATGTGCAAAAACAGGCTCTGAAAAAGGTTTCACAGGACAAAGAGCAGAACAGGGATGGAGCGGAGGAATGAAGTACCATATCTGCCGTCGCCGAGGGCAAGCAAGACAAATCTTATATTGCAAATGAAATTATCTCAATATTTTTTAAATATCCAAATATCACCTAGCCCTAGTATAGTCCACAATCCAGTATGTCTTGTGCAATTTATTGATTTTTGGTCCAATAGACTGTACGTCCACAAACCTCAGTAGAGCAAATCTGCAGAAGTTGAAACGCAAAGTAGCAAGGGACTACTGTACTGTACTTCTATCAAAAGTCTTAACATGCTTTCAATCAAACTGCACTTTTGATGTCCCTTTGGAAAGGTTTGGAAGGCGTTGTAAGATTAAAAACTGTGACAGAAGTGGACACATAAAAAACACCAATTCAGAGCTGTCTGTAAAAGACTCAGAAGACAATCTTTTTATTTAAACCTCAGTCTAAAAAGGTTTCAACATGTCATATGTTATTGTCCAACTGTTCAACCTTCTGAAGGACATGTATACAACCAGCATTCTATCAAGGATGTGAACATCTTCATCCCTGAAAGAGTGACCCCTGGCCTGCAGACGAGTGTAGACCACAGAGTCCTGGCCTGATGATGTTGTTCTTCTGTGCTGGGCCGTCCTTTTGCCTGCTTTGTTTCCCTGATATATAAAGTAAAGGAAGCCATCTTTGTGAAGACTACCCACCCGTACTCACCTCCATGCTTTTCTCTTAGGCAGTGGAGGTTATCGAGGGGGAACTGAGGTCCCAGGACTCCAGGCTTCAGAGCCAGCGGACCGAGGCCTTCCTGTCCTTGGCTCGCTTCTCTGATGCTCAGTACCAGAGCATTGACAAGTACATGAAGTCTTCTGAGTTTGAGAACAAGCAGGCGTTGTTGGAGAAGGCCAAAGAAGAGGTGGACCTAATTAAGGAGCAAAAAGTGACCAACAGGTTGTTGTTGTCCTTTAGTTTGATAGCTTTGTGTGTGAACTAAAGCCTTTACTTACTAATAAGAGACTCTTTGCCTTCACAGATACACTGTTAAGGTGCAAAAAGAGCTGGAGCTGGATGAAAAGGCCTTGCAGAACCTGCAGAAGGACAGACAGCGCTTCCTCTGTAAGGCAGTGGAGAACTACATCCAGTGTTTGGAGCAAGGCGAGGAGCACAACACCTGGGTGTTTCGGTTGGCTTCGCTCTGGCTGGAAAACGCAGGCATCAAAGTGGTTAATGACACAATGAAGGTCAGTGTGTTTTGCGCAAAGTCAGCTAATTTTGAGCCGGTGAGAGTGGCCACCTGGTAAAGCAGAAGGTCAGTTGTGTTCATTTTGTTTCACAGAAGAGTGTGAAGCAAATTCCTTCCTACAAGTTTCTGCCACTCATGTATCAGCTGGCCGCTCGGATGGGAACCAAGATGACCTCCAGCGTCTCTGAGGACACTGGCTTCCATGATGTCCTAAATGATGTAACTGTTTTTTGAATTCATTAACAAATCATAGTTTGATGGATGACTAAAGCACAAATAGCTTTTACTTCACAATATTTAATTTTTGTGTGTGTTTATCTTCAGTACACTTGTTTTGTGTTTCTTTGGTCATCTTCTCTCGTAGCTGATTTGCAGAGCGTCTTTGGATCATCCTCACCACACACTATTCATCATCTTCGCCCTGGTAAACGCCAACAAAGACGAGAATTTTTGCAGGACACGAATGCCTAAGAATTCTCCACGGCAGGCATCACAGTTGGACCTGGTGAGACTTTTTGATTAAACAATATGAGTCACAAACAAATACTTTGCAATACAATACAATACAATATGCCTCACTTCCTGTTTTTAAATCTTCTCTGAAGACACATTTTTTCTCTTTGGCTTTTAGCTCCGCTTAAAATGTTGGTTTTATTGTTTTTAAATTATTTGGGTTATGTTTCACGATTTTAACAGTTCGTTACTTTTATGATTTTAGTTGATTTTATAGGTTTTATGCTTGTATGTGTTAGTGTATAGCACTTTGGCTAACTGTGTTGATTTTATAGTGCTTTATAAATAAAGTTGTATTGTAATGTAAAAAGTAAGGAAATCTGTGTGTAGTTGATTATTTTTTGTTTCAGCAATGTCCTGCATGTCCTGAGCCTTTTTCTGCTAAAGGTTTCTTCCTCATGAGGGAGTTTTTTTTTCTTTCCACTGTCACCTTCATGCTTTCTCAAGATGAGAGTTCTGTGATGGAGTTAAATTCAAAGCAGTCTGCTCCTCAGATAAATAATGTTAAATTATTATTTTTATATGTGAATGTTTCTGTTCAGTGCCCTGAGATTCTTCTGTTGTGACTTGGTGCTTTCTAAACAACTAAACTGAATTACCGGTATCTAAAAAAGCTAAGTCTGGTCCTCTGGACATTCAAAAAATAAAACAAAACAAAGCAAAAAAAAAAATGTAGAAACGTTTCGTCTTTCGTCCGAAAGACTTCCTCAGTCTGAGTTGCTGTGTTCAGCTCAGTCTTATAAATTTTTCTTTTAGATTTTTCTACCTGGATTATTGAGAATGCATCAGTGAATTACCGGTAAACTGAATCATGTGGTATAGGACAGTTTAGCTAGTTCCTTAAAAATTGTGCCACATTTGTTAGGAAAATATATATTGGTTGTTTGAGCAGGAGAGTTGAATATTGGGGTTGCACCCATGAAAAGCTTGCAACAACTTTTCTGCCAGTGCCCAACAGCTTATTCTACAATTGACTCTTGTTTGGTGTTGGTTATTCAATTGGGTGAACAAAGTGTGACTAAAAAGTCTTATTGGTAATTTAACAGTTTATTCCTTTAACAATTGACTCTTGTTTGGTGTTGGTTATTCAATTGGGTGAACAAAGTGTGACTAAAAAGTCTTATTGGTAATTTAACAGTTTATTCCTTTAACAAACAGGGCATCAGTAGCATGTGGAAGAGCCATACACAGCCACAACAGTCTGGCACCTCCTTCTCATGCTGCTGATCAGCTTGATTGCACATTTGCTGTGGGATAACATCCCGTTCTTCAACTAACATGTGTCATTAGTCTCACTGTGGTTGTGTTTGTCACGCTAGAAATAACAGCACACCCAAGTAAAAAGGAAAAAACACTTGTATTCAATGGGATCGAGGTCAGGACTGCCGGCAGGCCATTCTATCCTCTCCACTCCCAAATTCTGTAATTTGTCTCTGGTAAACCCTGTTCTGGTGGTGAGTTTTGTCATCTTAGATCAGGGCTGATCAACTAAATTACTTGTACTCAGGGCCATAGTTACTGAAAGCCAAGACATCCAGCACTTATTCTCAAGTACGTTTGTTTTACAATTTAAAATCTAGTTTTCTTTAAAAATGAACCCATTGATGGGCCACACTGAGCACATCTGTGGACCTGATTCGGCCCCAGTTGAATAACCCTGTCTTATAGAGTTTGGTGCCAGACTGTGGAGATATGGCATTGCCACGGGTTGTTCTCAGGTGCTGACAATCAGGTGCCAACCAAGCACCAAATTTGTTTAAATGCCTTGTTTATTAATCTGGAGGTTTTTATTTGTCATTTTTTTATTGATAGAGAGAAAAACATGATGTCTTAGTGCTATTTTAAAAAATGAATACATTTGTTTTCTTTACCTGCCATTCTGTTCAAGGGCACAGACAGCTGGTGCCTCTCTCAAGTGAGGATTTTTTTTCTTCCAAGTTTCTAAATTCAGTTTTGATAGTTTTCATAGTAGTAAAGCAAATCCAACACATTTAGGCACTTTTTTCAAATAAAATCTCTGCTCATCTCTTTAAAGTGTAACTCACCTCACCGTCTGAAGATAGCTCCGCCCCAGCACAAGATTTGAAAAATGCAAAAAAATGGGAGTGTCAACAGACACCGCCTAAAGGAGGGGGAGGCGGGTGGGGGGTGAGCGAGGAGGTGTGGCCAGGACGAGAGACCGTCATTGTTTTTGAATGTTAAAATTACATTAGTAATAAATAACTTAAAACAAGCAACAACAAAGAATTATTATGTAGATGTATTTATCTATTCTCACCCGATCTATCCGAAACAAAAGGCTTAAAAAAATAATAATAATAATACCACAATATATGCCGTGACCGGGGATCGAACCTGGGTCTTTTGGGTTCCAAACCGGCTCCCTACCTCTGGACCAACTTGGCATTCATGCATCACCAGTCCTTCACAGAATAAGAAAACAAATACAACCACATACTTTTAGAACGCTGGAGTTTTGATTAGATTTTGATGAAGTGAAAAGTATTCTTAAAATAAATAAGTTGCTAATCTGAAAATGATATTGATCAGTGGTGCTTGTATGGTACAGACTGTCGCACCACGAGAGAGTGTGTGTGCGCGCGCGGACAGAAAGCAAGAGTGCAGAGACGATCTCTGCAAGGGGAGTGGCTATGGTTGAACCTCTTTTATATTCAGGCAGGAGACGATGTGATGTCAGACATGAGGAGACACGTCACACATGAGCGTTTTTGACCAATAAGAAAATTAAGGTGCAATTCAACAGTTCAACCCATAGGAGTACCGTAAACACGTTTTTAGACCAAATATTGCCGATTTAAACAAATACGCACAAATACATGAAAATTAACACAGACATAGTGCTATAAAACATTTTAAACACATTCTAGGGAGTTTATCAGCTAAAAAAAGTTAATTTTGAGGTGAGTTACACTTTAAATACTCATCTCCATTTTACGCCTGCAGGAGCGCTCTAATGTGGCACGCAAGATCATCAGTATAGTCAGTAAAAAACGAGGTGGCATGGTCCGAAGCATCGAGCGCCTGTGCGACGCCTACATCTCTCTGGCTTACATGGACGCCAGCAAGCACAAGACTGAGAAGAGTGAGTATCTGAGCACGACGATGTCCAGAAATACAAACTTCCAGAGGTTTTAAGTGCTTAAAGATGTCTCTTTTGCTTTGTGATTGAAAGAAACAAATTTATTCTAAAGATTTACACTTTAATTTAGCTTTTTTTTGTTTAGGACTTGTGTTGATGTACACGTTTTTGTCAAAGAGGTTGGAAGCTAAATATGTGAGCCATTTGAGTAAAAACGGAAAAAAATGCACCTGTTTCACTAAGTGTGTGATGTTTCTCGTTTCCTTCTTACATTTTAGAGGCCATTCCCATCCCTGCTGATCAACCCATCATGCAAATCAAAGACCTCAGGGAGGTTGTCATCCCAACCATGGAGATCAAGGTACTGCTGTATGAAAAACTGAAGTTGTTTTTATTCGTTTTTCCTGATGCAGTGATGTTTGAATGCTTGTGAATCTTTTATAATTTTCTATATTTCTTAATAAATATGAGCTAAAACATCATCAGATTTTCACACAAGTCCTCACAGTAGATAAAGAAAACCCATTTTAAACAAATAAGACAAAAATATTACACTTGGTCATCTATTGTCTGAGGAAAATGATACAATATTACATACAAAGTATTTGTGAGTGGTAAAAGTGTGTGAACCTTTGCTTTCAGTATCTGGTGTGATCTCTGATATAATTCAGAATTCATTGTTCAATCAATGATGACAAGCCGCCCTGGCCTAGATGCAGCTAAACAGGCCCAAACCATGATACTACCACCACCATGTTTCACAGATGGGATACTCAACTCCTGCAGCATATTTTTTAACAATTTATGAACCAAAAAGTTCAGATTTTACTTTTTTTTTTTTCATCATAGAAAAGGATTAAGTTTTTTTTCTCCAGATTTTCTAAACTTGGTGCACGTAGAGCAAATATGCTGGAATAGATTTCAGTTTGTCTCCTTATGATTCCTTGTCTCTTTTTACGATCATCTTGGGTCTTCTTGTCCTTTTTTGTCTTTAATGGCTATTTTTGCTTTATCCGTCCATACTGCTGCTCACCTCTCCTCCTTTCTTCCAATACTGAGAGCTCAGGGATTATTTAACTTGCTTTCATCTCTTTCACAATTATCATTTAACACTCAGCATCCACACAGAATTTAGTTTTTATTTATATGAACATTTTCTCTAGTTTTTCATTTGAAATTTTTTTCATTTCTCCAGCATCCGTTTTCCTTTAGTATTTATTTCAGTTTGTCATGTTATAACCAGGTGGATCCGTCTGGTCGCTACGACAACCTGGTGACTGTCAGGTCCTTCCTGCCTCACTATCGGCTCGTCGGAGGAGTCAACCTGCCCAAGATCGTCGACTGCTTCGGCTCTGATGGAACGAGCAGGAGACAGCTGGTCAAAGTGAGCCTTCGTTGTGTGAAATGTTCCAGATATTCTTGTTTATACTTAAAGCTGCACTCTGTAGTTTTTTGAACACGCTGGAACTTAGAAATTTTTTGAACAGAGACACGTTTCTGGTCCCTCCCCCTCAGAGCCATATATGGCTCTGCTCCCCCTTGCTCTCGCTGAAATTCAGCTCAGCTTCCTTAGCTCCACCTCCACTGCATGTCCTGTCGCAGCCGCTGCAAATTTCTGTGTTTATATGTTAATAAAACGTTCTAAAAAATAAAATAAAAACATGGAGCGCTGGTCCAGCACACCAGAACACCATGAAATCTGCAGAGCCTCGCACAGCCACGTTGAACCCGAGTTTAATTCGCTCGTGACAAATTCATTAATTTCCTCATTTCAGTCATGGAGTCAGCGGAGGAGGAAGCGATCACTTGACTTTTGGCAAAAAAACTAAAGCAAAGTCCAGATCAGGGATAAAGAAGGGGAATTTAATACATTTGTGTCACATACAAAACAGTTCTGCATCGCTTTGCAATCCTTTGAACAAGAACGTGCGCGGCCGCTGGGGCTGGGACAGGCGGGGGCGTGGGTTAGGGGCGTGAGAAGTGAGAAGCTCTGTTTTTATTGGCTGGTTAAAAACTCTGTTTTTATTGGCTGGTTAACGGCGGGTCACTGTGGGTTTTTAGAAATGCTTTTAGTACCACCTGGAGAAGCAAGGGGAATATAGTTTTTTTTTTCAGAGATTACTTGTCTAATATCAGTCTGTCAGGAGATAGTGACAGAGTGAAGAAATATGTTAAAAATATATTTTTAGAAAAACTACAGACTGCAGCTTTAATAAGTGCATTAGAGTGCACAGTACTAGCACACACACATTTGTAATTTGAACCCTGTACCAACAGGAAGCTGAGTGTCAGTGAGATTAAAATCTAACCAGCTCTGAGGTGAAACTGCTCACTTGATGCTTCAGTTATTTTCCATCTGGTTTGTCTCCTGATAATAATTAATGCTGGTTTTACACCAGAACAAACACGTTTTTACACCTTCATAATGAACACATCGATTATGAAACAGCACGGGGAGGGTGTGTGTGTGTGTACAAGTGTGTGAAAGTGTGTTTATGTTACAGAAACAAAAGTCACGTCAGTGTTAATGATTGCCAGCGACAACAGAAACTTTTCTTTTATTTGCAATCCATCCATCCATCATCTTCCACTTATTTCGAAGTGGGGTCGCGGGGGCAGCATCTTGAGCAGGGAGGTCCAGACATCTCGTTCCATAGTCACCTCTTCCAGCTCACAGTCACAGTTCACAGTCTCCTCATAGAATTGAGAAAGCTTTCGGATGATGAGCGAAACGTCTTGTTGCTACAAATAAATAAGTTCCCATTTGAACTGCCTTAACACAAAAAACTTTCTCACACATTATCACTCAACACAAAGATTTTAACACTGGACTCTGTGTCATCAAACGGGTTATTCACTAAACTCTCGGTCATGTGCTCATTCAGTTTGCACTACTTCTCATATTTGCACTAATGTTTGTATTACATTACTGCCTATAGTCATACTACTGTTTACATTCACTGTTTACATTTATTAATACTGTTTACATTTATTACTACTGCTTTACATTTATTACTACTGTTTACATTTACACTACTTTTATCTACACTACTGCAGATACATATACAGCATTCTCTGACTAGCCTTATCTAAGGATGCCAAATGTGCCTTATGTGCCTTACTTCATATGCCACTTTGCCTATATACCAACATCAACTACCTCATACATATACTGTGTACATTAACTTATATGCTGCTGTGCCACTCTTTGCAAATGTCAACGCTAGAAACTTCAGTTTATTTTATAGATATACGTTTTATACTTTTTATACTACTATGCAAAAACTCAGGACAGTATTACACTTTTATTATTTCATTTTATGCTTATGTTCATTGGGTGTTTGGTGTTTTAGGGGTGTTTGGTGTTTCAGTGTTGGTGTAAATTTTCATACTTTTATACTATTATGAAAAAACTCAGGACAGTGTTACACTTTTTTTACTATTTTATGCTTATGTTTATTAAATGTTTTAGTGTTTAGTGTTTAGATGGTTACTGTTGCACCGAGGGACTGAGAGAAACGCAATTTCGGCCCTGTGTATGTCCTGTACATATTGCAGTTCTGACAATAAAGTTGACTTTGACTTTGACTAAAGTCCAGTTGTTCTGTATTGAACGCCTTTTTTGATTTGATCATGTCCTGGACGACTGAGAATCTTCACCAGCATACCTCTTCCAGCTCTTCTGGGAGAGGTAGTCTCTCCAGCCTGTCCTGGGTCTTCCCCAGGATCTCCTCCCAGTCAGGCATCCACGAAGCACCTCTCTAGGGAGGCGTCCAGGGAGCATCCTTACCAGATGCCCGAACCACTTCATCTGACTCCTCGCAATGTGGAGGAGCAGCAGTTCTACTCTGAGTCTCTCCAGATAACTGAACTTCTCACCCTGTCTCTAAGGGAGAGTCCAGCTACCCTGCAGAGGAAACTCACTTCACCCGCCTGTATCCATGATGTCATTCTTTCCATCACTATCCAGAGCTCATGGCCATAGGGGAGGGTAGGAACATAGACCGACCGGTAAACAGAGAGCTTTGCCTTACAGCTCAGCTCTCTCTTCACCACAGCAGACCGGTACAGAGTCCACAATACTGCAGATGCTGCACCAATCTGTCTGCCAATCTCACGCTCCATTCTTCCCTCACTCGTGAACAAAACCCAGAGATACTTGCAATCAACCCTAAAATAAACATTCATCCAATGTTACTAACACTGATATATTTTACTGCTATGTTTGATTTATTGTTCTGGATAAAGTTTTACAAGGCAGTAGTCTATGCTACCTTGTCTAAACATTAGCTCAGAGGCACACAGCTAATGACAAGTGGGTTGGAGGATAGAAAATAATTTAATGTTTTATATTTTATTTTACACATCATTTAAAATAAACTTACCATGCTTTGTTCAACAAAATACGCTACAGTATTTTTTTATATCACAGATACCGATATGTCCCATAATGCCTATATCGACCCCTACCGATATATTGGTCAGAATCTAGTGTAAAGAGCTATTTACAGCAGATGAACAGTATCGTAATGTTTTAAGAAACCGAGAGATGTCATCATCATCCTGCTGTGGTTTCCACATTTTTCAGTCTCCACCCATGAAACAACCAACACTGACTGAAGCAACACTGTGTGAAGAGTTCATTATTGTTCATCCGTTTAATAAGACTGTTTTCATCTCTTTGAAAGAATCAAGGTTGCTGGTGCCCCTGTCCAGCTATCACTGTGCGAGAAGCGGGGGACACCCTGGACTGGTCTCCAGTCCATCACAGGGACACGTATAGAGACAAACGAGACAAACAACCATTCACTGTCTCACTAGCTAAAGGCCAATATTAGCCAAATAGTAACTAAGAGCTAAGAATTAAGCAAGTCAATTGAAGTACATTTTAAATATCTTGAGGTTTTTATAAGGAATTGAAGTTTTCTTCACATTTCAAGGACAATAATTACAAAACAATGTTAAATATTAAAAAAGAAAGTTATATACCGTAACTAAAAGTCATAACTGTAATGTCTTGAACAAGCGAAATGTTTTGACGCATGAATAATTTAAACTGAAAAGATACTGAAGTAGGTACAGTCCAAAACAACTATTAACAGGAAATCTCCTGATGCATGCTCAATAATCCAGGTAGAAAAATCTAAAAAAGTTAAGTCTGGTCCTCTGGACATTCAAAAAACAAAACAAAAAATTGTAGACTTATAAGACTGAGCTGAACACAGCTCCTCAGACTGAAGAAGTCTTTCAGATCAAAGACGAAACGTTTCTACAATTTTTTATTTAGTTTTGTTTTTTGAATGTCCAGAGGACCAGACTTAACTTTTTTAGATATTAACAGGAAAACTCTTGTGTGAATGCTGACTCAGCACTCACACAATTAAGAGGTTCAGAATTAGGACAGTATATCTGAGTATCACAGGGTTTTAAATGTTGGGTAAAACGTAAAAAGTCGTGAAGAGCTTTGCAGGAGCAAAATAAAGAGAATAAACACATTGCTAGTGCAAACTGTGCACCGTTTGCGCTCCTTGGTGATTTTCTGCCATGTCTTTGGTAACAGGGTAAGGACGACCTGCGGCAGGATACAGTGATGCAGCAGGTCTTCAGCATGTGCTCCATGCTGCTGCAGCGAAACACCGATACTCGCAAGAGGAAGCTGAACATCAGAAGATACAAGGTGACCACTAATTTCCAGAAAGAAAGCTCAAGTCAGGAATAAGACTATTTTTTAATTATTGTTTTTGCTTGCAAGCTGTTATTTTTGTCCTGAAATACAACATCAGACCTTCTCTTGTGTTGACCTTTCATCCTTGAATATCAGGTGGTGCCGTTCTCACAGTGCAGTGGGGTGTTGGAGTGGTGCTCTGGCACGGTGCCCATTGGGGAGTTCTTGGTGGATCCTAACAAAGGAGCTCACAAACGCTTCAGACCACAGGACTGGACCGGCATGGCTTGCCGCAAGAAAATGATGGTATATAAAAAAAAACGGTGTGCCTAATATGCTATTTAAAAAAAACTGCTGGTAAGAACGTATGAACCTCAATCAAATGCAGAGAAAATAGAAGCTTCCCTCTAAAGAATACGTATTGCCCACTGCCTTGCATGCCAAAGATTTAAACGGGAATCTTTGCTTTGTGACTGACAGAACTTTAAACAATTTTTATATACACTAATACAGTAGTCCTTCGATTATCACGGGGTTACGTGTCAAATAGCCCCGTGATAAGTGAAAAACGGCGAGATAGGAATGCTATATTTATTTTAGTATTTATATATATAATTGCACATTTTTATCTTATTTTTCCCACAGACTGGGCGATGTTGCCCAGTCTGTGGAGTGGATGTTCCAGCCACACTACGTGCACCAACTCGCACGCATGCTGCTTCCAGCTGGGTGAAGCTGACGGTGGGATGTCGGCTTCACACAGCTGCTCCTGCCCAGCAGAGACGCGGACCGCATGTCCTGCAGGGAGCGTCTTCATGCTTCAGCTGTGCACCCTGCAGACAGTGCATGTTTTACGCATAGGAGCGTCTCCAGACAGCTCCAGAGCGCGCACAGCTGCTGATGTGTCGGAACTCCTGCACATAGACATATACACACAGCTGTAGGTAAATGAAGACGCTCCCTGCTGGACATGCGGTCCGCGTCTCTGCTGCCAGGAGCGTGGTGCGGAACATCCACTCCACAAACTGGGCAATGCCTCCTCTTGTATTTTTTATAAATACCGTATTTTTCGGAGTATTGGTCGCACCCGAGTATAGGTCGCATCATCCAATTATTGCCAAAGAATTGGAAAAATCCATATATAGGTCGTACCTGAATATAGGCCGCACCTACGTCAAAATGTGGACCGTGTTTAGCTCTGCTGCAAATGTCTCTTCCACAGGAGCGCACAGCAAGGCTTTTAAGAAGATTAACACTTAAAAACAATTAATTGTTTGATAAAAAATTATAGCAAATATGTGTCTGAGCTGAACTTTTCTTTAATAAATGAATAATTTTAGCAGGATAAACACCTAAAAAATATATTTGTTAGCTGACATTATTGTAAGAGTGTGTCTCAGTTTAATTTTTGTTAATAAATGATTACAAATCAGCTTATTTTATAAAAAGCCATATATAGGTCGCACCTGAGTATAGGTTGCAGGCCATGAAAAAATGATAAAAAGGTGCGACCTATACTCCGAAAAATACGGTAATTA
>JBBPBX010005436.1:51908-72165 GCA_038048925.1 Garcialebias charrua
TTAACAGAATCCGAGTTAACCTATTCACAGGCTTTTCTTCTTGCTCTGTAAATTAGTAATTTCAATTCAGCCTTTATTTCTACAGGTTGTTTGTCTCATTGATTCTCGAGGACTCATTTACAAGAGAGAGTTGTTTTTAATCAATTTAATCAGATTTTACAAATGTAGGTAAATAAAGATGTTTAACAACATGTTAAAATACACCAAAATGCAGGAAATGGCATCTCTTTTATTCCTCAGATGCCATCTTTGCTTTGAAGATGTTGATTAAGAAGTACAGATAGGGTCAGAAAGAACTCTATTGTGGATTTAGAAAAAGCAAATGATAGGGTGTCAAGACAGGAGGTGTGGTATTGTATGAGGAAATCTGGAGTGGCAGATGTATGTTAGACTGGTACAGGACATGTATGAGGATAACAGGACAGTGGTGAGATGTGCTGTGGGAGTGACAGATAGCTTCAAGGTGGAGGTGGGAGTGCATCAAGGATCTGCTCTGAGCCCCTTCTTGTTTGCTCTGGTGATGGACCGACTAACAGATGAGGTCAGGCAGGAATCCCCATGGACTATGATGTTTGCAGATGACATTGTGATCTGTGGTGAGAACAGGGAACAGGTGGAAGAGAACTTGGAGAGGTGGAGGATTAGAAGTAGAATGAAAGTCAGCCGTAGTAAGACAGAGTACATGTGTGTGAATGAGAGGGAGGCTGGTGGAACAGTGAGGCTACAAGGAGCAGAGGTCACAAAGGTGCAGGACTTCAAGTACTTGGGGTCCACTGTCCAGGAAATCAGGAATGTGGTAAAGAGGTGAAAAAGAGAGTCCAGGCAGGATGGAGTGGATGGAGAAAAGTTTCAGGAGTGATTTGTGACAAAAAGGTGTCAGCAAAGGTCAAAGGAAAAGTTTACAAGACAGTGGTGAGACCAGCTATGTTGTATGGTCTGGAGACAGAGACATGGACAAAAAGACAGGAGAAAGAACTGGAAGTGGCAGAAATGAAGATGTTGAGGTTCTCCTTAGGAGTGACAAGGATGGATAAGATCAGGAATGAGATCATCAGAGGTACAGCACATGTTGAACAACTGGGAGATAAAGTTAGGGAGGCCAGACTGAGATGGTTTGGACATGTCCAGAGGAGGGACAGTGGGTATATTGGTAGAATGATGTTAGAAAGGGGCCAAGAGTGGCAGGGGAACCGACTTGGGACCCGAAGGACCCAGGTTCAAAACCCCAGTCACGGCATAACTTGTGGTGTGTTTGAGCAGCACACCTCATCCCAATTGCTCCCCGGCACGCTTTCTATAGCTGCCCACTGCCCCACCTGGTGGTGATTGGGTTAAATGCAGAGTCAAATTTAGTCTTGTATGGAAACATACACAGATGACAAAAATGTGACATTATTATTATTAAATGCAGCTGCAGGAAAAAGAGGAGATATATGGATGCAGTTAGAGAGGACGTGGAGGTAGTTGGAGTGAGGACAGAGTGAGGTGGAGGAGGATGACTCGTTGTAGTGACCCCTGAAGAGGGAAAACATTAAAGAAGAAGAAATATTTAAGGCTTTATAAACCCTTCCCACACTCTTGCATAATTCTAAACTCTTAACCTACGTAATTTTAACAATATACGTACAGTATATGTATTGCACAGTATTGCAAAATTTTACTCACCAGCTCTACAGAACAGCAGCTCGGTTCCGGTTCTGCAGACCTACCCTGCAGCATGGAGCCCACCGCCCCGTTCATGTTGATGTGTGCGTAGATAATTTAGCTTCAGGATTATTTGCTACTTTCCTGCCAGTTCTGTGGCTTAATAGATAATGTAGATTTTTATTGCAAAACTTTATCTCCATTTTGGCAGAAAGCAGCAACCGGAAGCACTGTTGGCTTCTGGGTAATGTTCTTTTGACTGGCGATACAGTGTAGGCTTGTTGAAAGAAAACTGCAAAATGTTAGCACCTGTCCAAAGTTTTTTTTCTTTCCATTTTTATCTCGTACGTCCCAATCGCTTGAGTAATATTAAATTGACAATCATTGCAAAATCACGAAAGAGCGAGTCTGCGAAAGTCAAACCGTGAAGTGGCGAGGGACCAGTATACTGTATTTTTATTGTTCTTCCTAACTGCTGATAAGCTGTTCTTCATGTCCACCAGCCATCCTAGCTGAACATCTTTTTTTATTTTGGTGTCCCTGTAGGAGTCTCAGAGGCTGGCGTTTGATGAGAAGCTGGAGGCCTACAGTGAGGTTTGTAGGAGGTTTCAGCCGGTCTTTAGGTACTTCTGCATGGAGCGGTTCCTGGATCCTGCAGTGTGGATGGAGAAGCGGTTGGCCTACACTCGCAGTGTGGCCACCTCCTCCATAGGTACATCCAAAACAGTGCTCCTTCATATGTTCTCACCAGGTTATCTTGGTTGTGATTACCGGTATGTTTCCTGGTTTTCTCCTACAGTTGGCTACATTGTTGGTCTGGGTGACAGACACATCCATAACATCCTGATCGATGAACAGACTGCTGAACTAGTGCACATTGATTTAGGTATTCTCAGTTATTTCATTCATTCAAACTCAATAAAGTTTTATCAATGCAAACTTTCTGATTATAAACTTGTCTTACTGTTTGTCTCAGGCGTGGCTTTTGAGCAGGGTAAGATCCTCCCCACCCCTGAGACCGTCCCCTTCAGACTCTCCAGAGACATTGTGGATGGGATGGGCATCACTGGAGTGGAGGGAGTTTTCAGAAGGTGAGGAAGAGGAGAAATCTTTCTAATGCATTCATTTTCCCCTTGTACTGCATCCCATCCATTCTCTTTATCCGCTTCTTCCTTTACGGGTCACGGGGGTCACTGGCACCACTGGTGCCCCCTGTCCAGCTGTCACTGTGTGAGGCATGTTGCACCCTGCAGGTCTCACTGGTCTCCAGTTTATCACAGGGCCACATAGAGACAAATGAGACAAACAACAATTCACTCTCTCACTCACACCTAGGGTCAAAAGTAGGGTTGGGCATCGTTTGAATTTGAGTGATTCCGGTTCCGATTCCGATTCTTCGTTTCGATTCCGATTCTTTTCGATTCTCGGTTCCGATTCTTTTTGTAGGCGGGGTTACAAAAAGACGTGTCAATTCAATTCAGTTTATTTATACTGTATAGTTCCAAGTCACAACAGAAGTTGTCTCAGGGCACTGAACAGAAACAATCAAATATAAAAATAATAAGTTAACAGAACCTTTAATATAAAAATAATGGTAACACTATTTATCTGAGGAGACTACATTGAGTTTAACTCCATGTTATAAAAAAGCTACAGTAGTTAGCCAGAGTTATTTCAGGATGAAATAATTTGTACTTCTGTTTGAATTTAATGCTATGAACTTTTTCCTTTTTGTTACATTTACTGTGAATTTCTCACAGGTGTTACGTGGTCACTCTTTTTTTGTCTTTTGTTTGTTTTATTATTTTTATATTTTGGCACCTTTGACGGTTCACTGGTGGAGGGGGGCGGGGCTCAACCAGTCTTAAGTGTTTTTAGCTGCGCTGATAGCACACCTGCAGGGTGATTGTGACGGATGGAGTGGCGTGTTGGACGCTACTGCAGGAGTGGAGTTTTGTAAAAGAAGTAAATATCTTAAAGGACGGTGCGGAAGGCTCTGGAGAAAGAAACCGAGCATTCACCTCGGGACGGAACCCAGAGGGAGCGTCGGATGGTTTTGGCCGGGTTTGTTTTGGATGAACCGGCTGGACGCTAACAGATTACAGTACATGCACCGGGGAAGTTAAAGAGAAGGTCAATGTCGTGGTTCATGAATGAGCCATTGGGGTAGAACAACATGACTTCAGACTTCTTCTCGTTGAAACTTCAGAAGTTTGAAGCCATCCAATCATGAATGTCAGCCAGGCAGTCAAGAAGAGGTTGAATAGAGCGTGAGCCTCTGTGCCTCAGGGGGAAGTAAACTTGACAATCATCGGCGTAGAAATGAAAGGCTATGTTGTGATTGCGGAAAATAGCACCTAGTGGCAGCAAGTACGAAAAGAGAAGGGGACCGAGGATGGACCCCTGCGGTACCCCCCACTGAAGTGCTGTAGATGCTGAACTGAAATAGTTGATATTGACACAAAAGGTTCTGTCCGAGAGGTAGGACTCAAACCATTTGAGGGCTGACCCTGTGATGCCCACCCACTGCCCCAGCCTAGAAATGAGGATGTTGTGGTCGATGGTGTCAAAAGCGGATGTAAGGTCCAATAGGACAAGCAGCACAGAATCACCTGCGTCTGTGGCTGTGAAATTAAAAACCTTCAGTAGAGCAGTTTCAGTGCTATGGAGAGATTTGAAGCCAGATTGGAACAACACTAGGATGTCATGGTCGTCCAAGAAACATTTCAACTGAGACTCAACAATTGTTTCCAGTAGTTTAGTGGTGAATGGGAGTCTGGAGATAGGCCGGAAGTTGGACACCACCAAGGGATCAAGGTTAGATTTATGTTCAGCTGGTGTTCTTTAATGGGAACTCACTGCATCAAAGTGCTAAAGCAGCAGAAATTTTATTTACAGCTGAAGATGAGCGTATCAAGGTGTTATTCTCTAGTCAACGATCAGGTCATCACTCAAGCTGGAAAATCCAGTTTATTTGATGAATCTGGGTTAAACCTAACCACTCCACTCACTAATGTACATGTAAACCGGTTTACTTGAGTCATTCAGTGTTTGTAAGTTGTTATTTGTTCTGGTGGCTTATTAACCCAGTGCAACGATTCAGCTCACGAGTCCGCAGCATTGTTGTTGATACTTCCATTTTATTAATTTGTTTCTTTCTTTTCTGGTTAGTTTGCTAACTTGCATACTTAGCAGAAGTCTGCCAGAGGACCCAGAGGACATGGAAGATCCAGGNAAAAAAGCAGGATCTAACAATCATGTTTACGTGACTGTTAAGTTTCAGGGAAGGGTCCATTGTCACCCCCAGATTAGTGACCTTTTGTTTCTCTAGCGGGGCTAGAGAGAGAAGGTCAATGTCGTGGTTCGTGAATGAGCCATTGGGGTGGAACAACATGACTTCAGACTTCTTATCATTGAAACTTCAGAAGTTTGAAGCCATCCAATCATGAATGTCAGCCAGGCAGTCAAGAAGAGGTTGAGTAGAGCGTGATCCTCTGTGCCTCAGAGGGAAGTAAATTTGACAATCATCGGCGTAGAAATGAAAGGCTATGTTGTGATTGCGGAAAATAGCACCTAGTGGCAGCAAGTATAACGAAAAGAGAAGGGGACCGAGGATGGACCCCTGCGGTACCCCCCACTGAAGTGCTGTAGATGCTGAACTGAAATAGTTGATATTGACACAAAAGGTTCTGTCCGAGAGGTAGGACTCAAACCATTTGAGGGCTGACCCTGTGATGCCCACCCACTGCCTCCAGCCTAGAAATGAGGATGTTGTGGTCGATGGTGTCAAAAGCGGATGTAAGGTCCAATAGGACAAGCAGCACAGAATCACCTGCGTCTGTGGCTGTGAAAATGTCATTAAAAACCTTCAGTAGAGCAGTTTCAGTGCTATGGAGAGATTTGAAGCCGGATTGGAACAACACTAGGATGGCGTGGTCGTCCAAGAAACATTTCAACTGAGACTCAACAATTGTTTTCAGTAGTTTAGTGGTGAATGGGAGTCTGGAGATAGGCCGGAAGTTGGACACCACCAAGGGATCAAGGTTAGATTTATGTTCAGCTGGTGTTCTTTAATGGGAACTCACTGCATCAAAGTGCTAAAGCAGCAGAAATTTTATTTACAGCTGAAGATGAGCGTATCAAGGTGTTATTCTCTAGTCAACGATCAGGTCATCACTCAAGCTGGAAAATCCAGTTTATTTGATGAATCTGGGTTAAACCGAACCACTCACTAATGTAACCCGGTTTACTTGAGTCATTCAGTGTTTGTAAGTTGTTATTTGTTCTGGTGGCTTATTAACCCAGTGCAACGATTCAACTCACGAGTCCGCAGCATTGTTGGTGATACTGCCATTTTATTTTATTTTTTCTTTCTTTTCTGGTTAGTTTGCTAAACTTGCATACTTAGCAGCAGTCTACCAGAGGACATGGAAGATCCAGGTTAACTGAGACCTCGGATTTTGAGTCCTACTGATTCAGTGTGAGGATTCAGATCTTTAATCTGGGTGAGTCACTAATTGACCAGCTCTAGTGATCTAGTGGAAAAATTTAACTACCTAAAAACAATTATTTGTTTGCTCAACTTTATAGTAAAGGTGTGTCTCAGTTGAACTTTTACTTAATAAATGCACTTTGATGGTCAAATCAGCTGCATTTTGCCGGGGTGGCACAATGGAATGAAGCTGATTCAGTTGCTCCAGGCAGATGACGGTGGCAGAATATGGCAAGCCGACTGTGTCATTAATAGCCATTTTTACCTATTACATGATACAACGGCATGCCTTAATACTCGAGTCCCATATAGTGGCTGAAAATGGTTGTGTTCAATCCTTTCAGTCAGAATGAATGAAAACAGTCATAGCTCAGCAAAAAATTGTTTATGAATATGGGAAAAAATCCATAAACATGTCACCTTGGCGTTTAAGTCAAGGCATGTAAATTACGCAAAAAACAGTGACTTATACAGCGAAAAATACGGTACAAAGGGGTTGCTGACAATTGAAAACAGTGTGCTTGTGGACCCCTGTACTAAAGCCTGTTTTTCCTCATTTATCTGTGAGTGTTTTCAAACAACTTGGAAAGATTGCACAGCAACTATCATTAGTGTCATTTTACATTTAGCCTCGAAGCAAAAAGCTCAGTCGTTTGCCTCTCAGCTCCTATGTGTGAAGTTTACAAGTTCTCCCTGTGTACAGTGCACGTGGGTTTGCTCCAGATACTCCAGTTTTTTTCCCCCCGGGTGTCAAAAACTTGCATGTTAGGTGAATTGGTAAATTGTGCCTACGTGTGAGTGCGACTCTTTGTTTGTGAGCGCTGGAAATAGGCACCATCGCCAACCATCCGGAAAGAAAAGCGAGGTAAAGATAATGGATGGGTGGATAGTTCAACGCTGTGACTTGTATCACCTTTGATTTTATTTTTGTATTCGTGTGAATCATATCCTGGTGCATTATCTAGATGAAACTGTTAACTGACATTTTAAACGTTCAGACAAAAGACTTGCTCATGACTTTGATCCCATTTATGTATCAGTCTACAGAGCGAACTTCATCTGATGCAACTAAACAGCAAGAATAAGATGAAAATCCAAAAGATTTCATTGTGTGGCTTCATCAAGTGGGAAAAATGTGCACATTTCACAACGGATGATTTCAACTGTTTCTTTTCTTGTCTAACAAAATTAATGAACCACAACAATCAGATCATTTTTGGTACAAATTCCAAACACAGCGTTGGATAAATCCTGAATTACTCATATTTTTTGCTTTTGGCAGAAGAGGAGCAGCAAGAGGAAATGAGGGGTTTCGAGCTCTAAATAGCCCCTTGCCAAATTTTATCCTCAGACTGAAGGGCTGCAGTGAAGATTTAAACTTTGACAACATTAAACCTGCAGTTTTATACTGTGTAGCAGAAAGCTGTAAGAAAGGTGCACTTACTTTTATCACTCTCGTTAAACAGGGGCACCAAATTAAATGTATCGATCACTAACAAATTGAACCGAAGCTTATGTGAAATCAATAAGGTTTAGATGACCTGAAAAATTCACGCTTAATGTTTATTTTAACTGAACTCGGGTGTTGAGGACATAAGCTTTCATCGTATGATTTAATAGACCAAGTTTTCAGTTGTTTAAGATTTTATTACAAAGTTGCAAAGAATCAAAATTAAAGCAAATACAATTCATCAACACAACAAATATTAAAATAACCATGGATTATATGGAAGATATCCATAATCTGGGGGGGGGGGTAGAAGATATCCATAATCAGTCTCCCTATGCCGGACATTCAAGCTTTCAGCGGTCCGGCATGCATGCCCTCCGCCGGGGTCCGAGCGCCAAAGAACCCTCATCAATAAAACCTTTTAATTGTACTCTTCTCTCTCTTTATGTGAGTCTCTTCAGGTTGAGTTAGTATCTAGTAACAAACAATTATGTTCACTTTACAATGATTTAACAAAGATAAAACTCTAAAACAAAACTTCAAGGAGTGCTAATTTAACTAGAAAGTTCCTGGAGAAACTTTGACGGGGGACTGCCAGGCTGCTGACAATTTAAATGGTTGATTTGACAGTACTACTATGTGTAGGGGTTCGCTCTCAGCTACCACTAAGTTGCAGCTGAACAGCTCTAAAAATGGCTGAGTTATCGTATTCTTTCCTTTTTAGCTAAGGCCGCCATCTTGGATTTTTGATTTGCATTCATATGTGATAGGGAAGGTTCTCAGCTATAACCTCACCAAACTTCAGCTCTGTATGTGTAAAAATAACTGAGTTAAAGCCATTTAAATGTAACACTGGCAGCCATCTTGGATTTTTAATTTGGGTGGATAATAATAGGTGTCTCCTGCATTTTAAAAGGCAGTCCCCAATTATTAAATAACTTCTTTTTCTTCTGTCTTTCTTTACCCTGTTCAACAATATGTTATGAACATTTGAATGATGTTAGTAATTAATTCAAGCCGATGTTGTTTGCCTCTGAAACAGGCTCAATCAAAATGGATTTTTTTTTTATTTAATCCGTTTTCAAGCAAACTCCAATTCCCATTTTGTTCTCGTATATTTAATTACAGCATGCAATATGCAAACATTTATTATGATGGAGATGCTTTGCTCAACATCATATTATGGAATAGACTGGTCCTCCTGAACACGAACCCTACAGCTGATAAACAGGCCATAAATATAATTACATTTATTTGGCAAAATATAACAAATTTGAGCTGGATCAATAAGGAGCTGTTTGCTCTTCCTGTTTTGTTCTTAAGAACTTATTAAAAGGCCTAAAATACTTTTAGGAGGGGAATAAGTGGATGTATTATTACTGTGACTTCATGGAAACCATGGCAACAACACAGGCAACATACTGTTTCTAAGTCAAAAGCACAATTTTTGACTATTTTATTTAATCACTGACTTAGTTCAACAATCAAACCTGTCTCAACAAAGAACACTTACAGCAGGGGTGTCAAAGTCAAATACACCGAGGGCCAAAAAAACAAATTTGCTACAAGCCAAGGGCCGGACTGGTTCAATGTTTATTATAAGGGGGCGATATAAGATTTTTTTTCCTTCTTTCTGCACTCTTTTCATTTCGTCTCTTTTAAATGAATGAATAAATGAATTAAATAAAATATTAAATAGCTTTACATCTGCTAAGTTCATGGCACAAATCAACACAGACATGTTCCTGCTTTTAGTATTTTACATTGTTTTATAATGTAGCTGTTTATGTTTCATTTTTTTAAACACAGTTTTCTTGTGATTTTTAATTAATATGCTTTTTTATGATTGTTTACTGTTGGCTGAAAGTATCAAGCTGTGAAATCCTTCATTTTCTACAGCTGATAGCTGTTGGTCCTTAATTATGATGAAGTTTAGCAACTTCTCTGTGAACATTTGAGCTCCGTGGCTTCAGCGGTGTGTTTTTCTTGTTCAATACGGGGCGGGCCACTCTCAGCCTGTCCCTCCTACGAGACGGTCAGACAGCGGGTTGGACTGGAAAGGAAAGATGGGTGGTTCAAATCTGTTGCACAATGCGAGAACTTTCATTCAAACATCCAACAATGTTCAGTCAGGTCATCTGGATGGTTTCTGTTTTTGTTGAGAGACATTTCATCCTTCATCCAAAGGACGTTGTCAATCCGAGGAGCCACAAACAAACTGTCCCACAAGCAGCACACTCCCATTGTGGACCAACCAGTTTGCTGGTGATAAGATGGTTTCTGGGGTCCACCCTCTCCCCCCGCTGATTCCTTCCAGCCCTCCTTTGGCTGTGGCTTCCTCAGATTGATGAAGTCCTTTGGATAAAGGATGAAACATCTCAACAAATAAAGAAATCGTCCAGATGATGTGAACTTTATTGGATTTTTTTACCTGGAACTTTGGTGTATATGAACTTTGGTGTATATGAACTTTGGTGTATGAACTTTGGTGTATATTCAGACATGTTCATTTTTAAATCTGAACTTGAACCTAGAAAGTTTATTGAGACGTGAAACATGTCTGACAGAAATTATCACTTAAAAACACAGGGAAATCAGAATTTTCCAGACAGAAAGTTTCTACAGATTTCTGTGTTTTAACCACACGGTGCAACAATGGAGGCTTGTTGGGAGCTTTGCCGCCGACATCAGTGGGGGTGCTGAGAAAGTGGTTGGATAGCAAACTTTCAGTTTTTTAAATTCATGATAAACAAAACAAACAATAAAATGTTAAGGATACATGATCTAATACTTTCCAGCCCTGGGCAGGCACTTTTATTGGAGGTTGCACAACACTTTTTGTTATAAAAGTTATTTTTTAAATTAAATGGTTATTTAAAAGACAACTCAAATACACAAACAAAGGAGGCTGCGATGAATGTAATAAAATATGGAAGAAAACTCATTTTTATAGTAATTTCATAATATGCATCTTTTGTGTTGTTGTTTAATGAGTATTTCTGTGATTCTGGTATTTTGCTCTACTTGTGCCTCCTCTTCCTCAGTGTTTTTCTCTTCTTGTTTTGTTTTCCTTCGAGATGTTCCTGAGATTTTTCTTGTGAGCATTTTGCTGCATCATCAGCTTTTTACTGTATTTTACCTTTTTGGTAATTAACTAGTTTCTTTATTTTATTATGGAAGCCCATTTCCGTCATGAAAAAAAAAAAAAGCCCAATAGGAAGTCATAATTATGAGTTTTAAAGTCATAATTATGAGTTTTAAAGTCACAATTTTGAGTTTTAAAGTCATATTTATGAGAAGAAAATTCGTAATTTTGAGTTTTAAAGTCAATTATGAGAAGAAAAATAATAATTTAAAGTTTTAAAGTCATAATTTCGAGTTTTAAAGTCATGATTAAGAAAATAAGTCATAATTATGAGTTTAAAAGTCACACTATTGAGTTTTAAAGTCATATGTATGAGAAGAAAAGTAATAATTTCGAGATTTAAAGTCATAATTATGAGAATAAAAGTCATAATTTGACTCCTGGCAAGAACCAATGCAAACATGTTCCTGTTTTTAGTTTTCTACAATTGCCTTATAATCTAGCTGTTTTTGCTACTTTTGTGACATCTTATTTTAACTTGTTATTAAAAAAAATCAGTATGCCTCTTTTATGATTGTCTATATGTTGTCACTGTTGTCCTCTGTTGTCAGCATTCTTTGTTGAAACCAGGTCCCTCTTGTAAATGAGTCCTCGAGGCTCAATGGGATTAACCTGCCTAAATAAAGGTTGAATGAATTTTAAAGGACTGACAAAGGCAGAGGGACATACAATGAATGAACAAGTCCATGTGCTATGCAGGAAAACTACCTGACTATGACAGGAAGTTGCATCCCTGTTGAGTCACGACTGTCACGGTGTCCAGCAAGGGACAAACGTCGAAATTAAATTTGAAATGTCAAAATTATGACTAACTCATAATTATGCCTTTTATTCTCATAATTATGACTTAAAAGTTCAAAATTATGACTTTTATTCTCATAATTATGGCTTTAAAAGTCAAAATTATGACTTTACAAATCAAAATTATGACTTTTATTCTCATAATTATGGCTTTAAAACTCGGAATTCCTGTTGGGCTTTAGTTTTTTCTTTCATGACGGAAATGGGCTTCCATAATTTTACATTTTTTGGGGTTCTGTTGAGTTTTTTGGGTTCTGTTGAGTTTTTTGGGTTCTGCATCCTAGGTTCAATATTTCTGATAAACATGATAAGTAACAGCAGATAGTTTGGAAACAGCATTTATTAAGGTGGTACAGTATTGTGACTGTTAGGAGACTCGTTGGTGACTTTATCCAACAAAAGGTTCAAAAACAAAAACAATAGGACTTTTGTGGGATGGACCAGCCTCTCTGTCTGTTGGGTTTAAAATGTACTGGGACTAAACCCAACTGGATCCTCAGCCAGAGGCGGGTCCATCCCAAGGACAGAACCCACTAAACCCAAACTGAGCGGTGCGGTTCGTGTGGTTCAGTGCAGTGAGGGATGCTCAGACATCACATTGAAGAAACTAAACAACTTCTCCACAGACACATGGCTCAGCACCAGAGAGCTAGACCTTCAGAACCAGGCTCAGCGGTCCACCTACACCTCAAGGGTAAATTACACTTTTTTGAGGACCAAAAGGAAGCCATTAACGTTAAACAAGAAAAAAGTAACTTTAAACAGAGGAGGACGTCTCAGATTTGAACTTTCAAAAACTTAAAATGCAGCTTTAGCCCTGATTCCCAGTCATCTCCACTCCAATTCATGCAGGCGAACCAAACATCTCTGAGCCAGGCAAACTACGAGCCTAACGTCCCTCCATTGTGTGGGGCGCGAGTAGATCGTCTAACTTGCAGGTGAATCTTACCACCATCCACAACAGTCTCTAAAGCTTGGAGCTCCACACACTCCAGATATTTATGAATTGATAAATCCTCACGGATGGGAAGCAAAATGTCTTCAGCTTCAGAATAAAAGTCCAGCTGTTTGTTTCTTTTATTTTTTTTTTTGCTGAGTTGTTTCTTCCTTCATCCAAAGGACTTCTTCACTCTGAGGAGCCACCAAACAAACTTTTTCCCCACTATGTGAGTATGCTGTTTGTGTGACTCTTTTTTGTTTGGTGGCTCCTCAGACTGAAGAAGTCCTTTGACGTCTCATCAAGAAAAGAAACTGTCCAGATGACTTGACTGAACTTTGTTGGGTTTGTACCTGGATTATTGCGCTTGAACTTGTCAGGTTTTGGAGGCATGACAGAACCCAAGTGCAGACAAGAACTCTCACAGGGAGTCAGGTGTTTCAAAGAAGGAGGAGTATTTAATGATAACAAAACTTAAGGCAGTCTGTGTAGCAAAAACACTTACATGGGAGTTGAATCAGAGACCAGAGAACACGAGGGATACCAAACGATGCGGCTGCACTTACTGAGACACAGAACAGGGCTTATATACACACACTCACAGACAAGACAAAATCACAAACACCTGGGGACAATTAACTAGACACACAGAGCAGGACTGGGAAGACTAAACCTAAAACATGAAGTAAACTAGGAAGACTGGAGTTTTAAGCTAATAGAAAATAAGAGACTAACCTGGAGGTTTACAACTACAACTAAGATACAGAACGGTTAAACTAATAGTAAATAAACACAGAGACTAAATAGACAAGAACTGGAGGTTAACCTAAACACAGAACAAGACTAAAACTAGAAGCTAAAACTAAAGGTTTAACTAAAAGCAAATACTGGGAAACTACCTGAAACATGAAGTACACTAGGATGACTAGAGGATACAACTAAGAGTAGTAAAATCAGGAGGGAAACTAATAAATCACAAGGGGAACAAAATCACAAGGGGAACAGACAGGAACAACAAATGTCCACTAGATGGTGCCATGGTTCCATCGCCATGGTTCCATCCTCACAGTACCCCCCTCTCAAGGACACCCCCAGGTGTCCAAGAAACAACACCCAAAAAACCAGGGCGGACGGAGGGAGGCAACAGCAAGGAAGGAGGGCACGAGGAAGACAAGGGACACACGGACGACACAAGGACAAGGGGCAAACAAAACCAAAAAAAACGATAGGGCCATCAGGCAGGAGCCGGTCGGGCGGTCGACCGCGAGGTCGCCCATCAGGCAGGAGCCGGTCGGGCGGTCGACCGCGAGGTCGCCCATCAGGCAGGAGCCGGTCGGGCGGTCGACCGCGAGGTCGCCCATCAGGCAGGAGCCGGTCGGGCGGTCGACCGGGATGGCTCGAGATGGCCGCCGGTTGCGGCAAGACGTCCTTGACGACATCGAGCGTCGCGACATCTCCGATGTCGTCGAGCGTAAAGTCGACGAGCGGTGCGACATCCCCGATGTCGAGCGGTGCGACATCCCCGATGTCGTCGAGCGGTGCGACATCCCCGATGTCGTCGAGCGGTGCGACATCCCCGATGTCGTCGAGCGGTGCGACATCCCCGATGTCGTCGAGCGGTGCGACATCCCCGATGTCGTCGAGCGGTGCGACATCCCCGATGTCGTCGAGCGTTAAGACCTCGAGCATAGAGATGATATCATCAAGTGAAGCGACATCCCCGATGTCGAGCGTCGAGACGTCGAGCGTTGCGACATCCCCGATGTCGAGCGTCGAGACGTCGAGCGTTGCGACATCCCCGATGTCGAGCGTCGAGACGTCGAGCGTTGCGACATCCCCGATGTCGAGCGTCGAGACGTCGAGCGTGGCGACATCCCCGATGTCGAGCGTCGAGACGTCGAGCGTGGCGACATCCCCGATGTCGAGCGTCGAGACGTCGAGCGTGGCGACATCCCCGATGTCGAGCGTCGAGACGTCGAGCGTGGCGACATCCCCGATGTCGAGCGTCGAGACGTCGAGCGTGGCGACATCCCCGATGTCGAGCGTCGAGACGTCGAGCGTGGCGACATCCCCGATGTCGAGCGTCGAGACGTCGAGCGTGGCGACATCCCCGATGTCGAGCGTCGAGACGTCGAGCGTGGCGACATCCCCGATGTCGAGCGTGGCGACATCCCCGATGTCGAGTGCAGAGTCGTCGAGCAACGAGGCGTCTGCGACGGTAGGACCCTCAGGAGACGTCGAGAGACCCTCAGGAGACGTCGTCGAGAGACCCTCTGGAGACGGCGTCGAGAGACCCTCTGGAGACGGCGTCGAGAGACCCTCTGGAGACGGCGTCGAGAGACCCTCTGGAGACGGCGTCGAGAGACCCTCTGGAGACGGCGTCGAGAGACCCTCTGGAGACGGCGTCGAGAGACCCTCTGGAGACGGCGTCGAGAGACCCTCTGGAGACGGCGTCGAGAGACCCTCTGGAGACGGCGTCGAGAGACCCTCTGGAGACGGCGTCGAGAGACCCTCTGGAGGCGGCGTCGAGAGACCCTCTGGAGGCGAGAGACCCTCTGGAGGCGAGAGACCCTCTGGAGGCGAGAGACCCTCTGGAGGCGAGAGACCCTCTGGAGGCGAGACCTCTTGGAAGGTGTCCACCAGGACCCTCTCGGCACAGGAAACTGGAGGGGGTCCCTCCTGGGACCCTTTGAGACCCTCAGAAGACGTGGAGGCGTCGGGACCCTCCGAAGACGTGGAGGCGTCTGGACCCCCCGAAGACGTGGAGGCGTCGGGACCCCCCGAAGACGTGGAGGCGTCGGGACCCCCCGAAGACGTGGAGGCGTCGGGACCCCCCGAAGACGTGGAGGCGTCGGGACCCCCCGAAGACGTGGAGGCGTCGGGACCCCCCGAAGACGTGGGCAGGACGGTAGCGCCCCCTGGAGCCGGTGTTTCTGGAGCTGAGCCAGGACCAGGAGACGAGTCTGCAGCGAGGAGACCACCGTCGAGTCTGCAGGCGAGGAGACCACCGTCGAGTCTGCAGGCGAGGAGACCACCGTCGAGTCTGCAGGCGAGGAGACCACCGTCGAGTCTGCAGGCGACAGTCTGGGTGCCGGCGTGGAAGCCGGTCCTGGAGGTACAGCACCATCCATAGCAGCTGGGGAAATGTTGCCCTCTGTGGAAGCTGGAGACACTGTGGGAACTATGGGGACTACACCCTCTGTAGACACTGGAGCCGCAGGCTCAAGACCGGCTACAGGCTCAGGACCAGCTGTGGACGAATCAGCCACGTGGACCGAGGCTGGGTCAGCAGGACCTCTCTGTCTTCGACGGCGGCGGCGGCGCGGTCCAGGACCAGACGGTGAGGGCGAAGCAGAACAGGCAGGTGAAGGTAAACATGCTGAAAACGAGTCCACAGTGTCTGACTGGTTGAGATGGTCTAAGGGGGTGAGATGTTCTAAGGGGTTATAAGGGGTTGGTGTAGGAGGACCGACAGCACCAGATTGGACGAGCGGCCTCAACCACTCCATCACTTCCAGCACCGCGTCCAGGACCTCCCCCATACCAGGTGTACCACACAGTTCAGGTAGACTGATAAATACATTAAACAGTCTTTTTGTGACAACCCACCTCTCCCACAGGGTGTAGGAGCTTGAGTCCAAAAACCATCGGACCGGTTCACAGAGCTGCTGAAACTCCTCCTCAGACAGCCTGGAGAGGAAGCACTCGTCTGCTGGGTTCAAACTTGGCAGCCGCATACTGTCAGGTTTTGGAGGCATGACAGAACCCAAGTGCAGACAAGAACTCTCACAGGGAGTCAGGTGTTTCAAAGAAGGAGGAGTATTTAATGATAACAAAACTTAAGGCAGTCTGTGTAGCAAAAACACTTACATGGGAGTTGAATCAGAGACCAGAGAACACGAGGGATACCAAACGATGCGGCTGCACTTACTGAGACACAGAACAGGGCTTATATACACACACTCACAGACAAGACAAAATCACAAACACCTGGGGACAATTAACTAGACACACAGAGCAGGACTGGGAAGACTAAACCTAAAACATGAAGTAAACTAGGAAGACTGGAGTTTTAAGCTAATAGAAAATAAGAGACTAACCTGGAGGTTTACAACTACAACTAAGATACAGAACGGTTAAACTAATAGTAAATAAACACAGAGACTAAATAGACAAGAACTGGAGGTTAACCTAAACACAGAACAAGACTAAAACTAGAAGCTAAAACTAAAGGTTTAACTAAAAGCAAATACTGGGAAACTACCTGAAACATGAAGTACACTAGGATGACTAGAGGATACAACTAAGAGTAGTAAAATCAGGAGGGAAACTAATAAATCACAAGGGGAACAAAATCACAAGGGGAACAGACAGGAACAACAAATGTCCACTAGATGGTGCCATGGTTCCATCGCCATGGTTCCATCCTCACAGTACCCCCCTCTCAGGAAGACAAGGGACACACGGACGACACAAGGACAAGGGGCAAACAAAACAAAAAAAAAACGATAGGGCCATCAGGCAGGAGCCGGTCGGGCGGTCGACCGCGAGGTCGCCCATCAGGCAGGAGCCGGTCGGGCGGTCGACCGCGAGGTCGCCCATCAGGCAGGAGCCGGTCGGGCGGTCGACCGCGAGGTCGCCCATCAGGCAGGAGCCGGTCGGGCGGTCGACCGCGAGGTCGCCCATCAGGCAGGAGCCGGTCGGGCGGTCGACCGGGATGGCTCGAGATGGCCGCCGGTTGCGGCAAGACGTCCTTGACGACATCGAGCGTCGCGACATCTCCGATGTCGTCGAGCGTAAAGTCGACGAGCGGTGCGACATCCCCGATGTCGAGCGGTGCGACAGAACTTTGGTGTTTTGAACCACTTTGGCATGAGTACCTCAGAGGGATTGACAGGGGAGAGGGCGGGCCCCCGGAGGCCATTTGATCTCCAGTAAACTGTTTATTTCCATTATGGGAGTGTGCTGTTTGTGGGACTCAGTTTGTTTGGTATCACCTCAGATTGAAGAAGTCCTTTGGATGAAGGACAAAATGTCTCAGGGAAAAAAAAAACTATCTAGATGACCTGACTGAACTTTGTTGGATTTTAACCTGAATTATTGAACATGAACTTTGGTGTCCAGCTTTATTATTATTATTATTATTATTATTATTATTATTATTATTATTATTATTATTATTATTATTATTATTATTATTATTAATAATATCATTATTATTCATTGATTCTTGACCTGAATGACTGAGATTTTTCACCAGCTTGGTAACTGTATTATGGGAAAATTGTGGCAAATCACATGAATTCCAAATGACGTCTTATTCAATTCTGAGTGTTTGACCATGCAACCAGTGAGCGGCGAGGCTGCATTCTGAGTGGCATGTTTTCCTGTTCTTGTGCATGGAACATTCTTGGCCGTGCACATTGATTTGTTGCTTACCTTTTCTCATCTTGGCTTGTTTTTCACCAAATTTCGTGGCTGCCTGCATGTTTGTGCTTTAATCTGCTGGGGCCTCATGTACAAAGACTTGCGTAGATTTCTTACTGAAAAGTCACGTACGGACAAATCCAGAAAAGTGTCCACGCACAAAAAAATCCAGATTTATCAAACTGTGCGTACACCGGAATCCACGCACATTCCTTATGTACAACACAATCAACGTGGAATTCAGCGCACATGAGAGAGTGGCCGACTCCGCCCTTGACACGCCTCCGTATGAATATGCAAAGTCATTCAAATATGCCATGCACGACAGGAATGTCGTCTCTGCTCCATTGCAAATCATGTCGGAACGTAGAAAAAAGAGGAACTTCACGGACTGTGAACAGGAATCACTTCTGAGTGAGGCAGAGAAGCACGGAAAAAGACTTCATTCGGCACGCACAGTGCAAAACAAACCATCCACATTTAAATAAGAAGTTGACCAAGCTAATCTAACATGCCTGTATAGCTTAGTGGCGAACGCGCCCGCCCTTCGTCCCAAAGGTCGTGAGATCGACTCCCGCTTGGTACAATGTTTTTATTTTTTCATTCCAGATTTAAAGACCACAGGAAAACTATTGAATGAAACAACAAGAAATAGAACAATACATGAAATGAAAGAAAGCAGACGATTTATTGTTTTGTAAATAGTTTTCATGTGTATTTCAATCTGGAACGAAAAAAAAAAGAAAAACGTTGTACCATGCGGGAGTCGATCTCACGACCTTTGGAACTAAAGGCAAGCGCTTTACCCACTGACCTAAACGTAGGCGTGTTAATACAGCTTGGTTAACTTCTTATTTAAAGAAATTACATCTCATTGTTGTCAATATTGTTGCCACTATCTGGCGCATGCTTTTATATCCACTCATCTAATTGCGTCCATGTGGATGTAATAATCGTTAATCATGTGTGTTTGGTGGGATTTATGATTGTTTTCACATCGTGGACACGGTTTCACAGATCACCTGTAAGTGTCGCCAAAGGAACAATAACCACAGAAACGTGCGTACGCAAGCAGGGGAGCAGCCGTGGATTTCTACGTGGATGCGCAGATATTCCCGTTCATATCAGATTTGATACATACGCCACTTTGCGTGGAAAGTGACGTGCGCACGGTTTTTGTGCGCACGCAAGGTTGATACATGAGACCCCTGGTGTCCATTTTTGGAATGGAGATAGGCAGATATGGATCAGCTTTTAGAGAATTATTATTTATTTTCAGTGTGGTTTTTAGACTTGGACATTGGCCTCAGATATATTCTGTCAGAAGACAGCTAAATGCTATTTACCAAGTAGCCGCAGCCCAGTGAGATAACACCTTCATGGCTAAACAGGCACAAGTTTGAACAAATTACTCTGTACAAAATTAGGACTGAAATGTACAACCTGAATAGAAAGGAAACAGAAACACATCTTAAACTAAGTCAGCTGACTTGAGTTTAGGCTGAAGTGAAATCGTTCTCTTTAAACTCAAGAGATACTTGTGCAAAAGTGATTGGCATCAGTCCAATAATGCTCAGTGAGGTCATCTGGACAGTTTCTTTTTTGTGGAAAGACGTTTCGCCCTCTATCCTGAGGGCTTCATCAGTCTGAGGAGTCCCAAGTAAACCGTTTCTCCACTAAGCAGTACACCCCTTAAGTGGACCAATAAGTTTGCTGGAGATAAGGGCCGTCCTGTCCCACGGATAGAGGGCGAAATGTCTTTCCACAAAAAAACCTGTCCAGATGACCTCACTGAGCATTTTTGGATTTTGTACCTGGTTGATTGAGCATGAACTTTGATGGTTGTCATTAGTTTTTGTTTGCTTGTTTGTTTTTCCCCAAAACTTTGCGACTCTTCGGTGCGCTATCAGCTCCCAGAACGATGCATTGAGTACAGATTTGACGATGCATGCTCTGAAGGGAACAGATTTCACCCTTCTCACCATATTCTCTACTAGGGCTGTGTAATAATATCGATTTTGCGATATATATCGATTTTTTCTTTCCTAGAAAAAAAAAATCGATATTCATCCGCTAGTTTTTTCTTCTTCTATTTCCTTTTATAGATAGCCTCCCTTCTCACCTTACAGCCATCCTCTTCACACCATTATGACTTTTTTTAAAAAATAGGATAGAAAGAAAGGAAAGACAAAGTAAGACTACAAAATATAATAAATATACACAAAGAAAGCACAAGGCAAATATACACCCGACCGCTGTCTGTAAACCTGCAAAGAACATGACAGAACACAGCAACAAAATACATATGTATTAAAGACTTAGAATATTCATGGCTTTGCAGTAGATTTCTATATATATATA
>JBBPBX010005437.1:0-58479 GCA_038048925.1 Garcialebias charrua
TATGATTTTCATTCAACATTTACTTTTTTATGTAGAGTCCACCCCTCACAGGAACTTAAAGTTCAGTTCACACTCAAGATAACTGAATAAACTATTACCAGCACAAACTAGTTTAAGTTAATTCATCTTTTAAAACAATTTGTTGTCAGTAATTAACATCATGCATCACTTGGCATATTGAATGCATCATCTTAGGGAGCAGTTCAGCTTTTTATACGCCCCTCAAAAGGCATAAGTTTAAAGATGTATAGTCTATATAAAGCATAGTCTTTAACTTTAAACTTTCTCTTGTTCTGCTCATAACTTCTCAAGATAATTTAAAAGAACTTCACACACACATGCATCTTCACTAGACAGAGTGTCCGTGCACTTTTCATCACCCCAGCTTCATTCTCTGTTCAAATATTTCTTTGGTGTTAGAAAGCATCAAAATTATAATATTTTAACATTTTTAAATATTTGGTCAGAGAGAATATGGCAGAATTTTGAACAAAAATATATAATTAGTTCTTAATGCCTCCTGATTTACAGCAGCTTTTCAGTCCTAAATGTTATTTAACTTCTCCAGAAGGAGCGGCACTCAGTTCAAGTTCAAAAACAAACAGCTTTGTTAGTTCACCAAAAATATGAAAAGTGAAACCTGTAATCAGTCACGTTTCATGTTTTTATCTTCAGTTCAGTTCTGTTTTTAATTATCACCCGCCGGAGAAGGCAAACTGATGACATTATTTTACAAAGTAGTGCATCTAAAACCTTTAAACACATTTTAATGCAACTTGCAGAAAGTAACCATCTGGCGTACCGCTGCAAGGACTTAAAGATGGCCGCCACAGCAAAGCGATCTTAACAAACACCAAAAATGGCTTGGATAAATTAGTTTCTGCAGCGCCTTCAGCTGCTGCAAAAGGCTTTTTGTGTGTGTGTGTGTGTGTGTGTGTTTACTGCACATGCCTTCTGTGTCCTAAACTTATCTGTAATTCCTTGTTACAGCGAGAGATCCTGGTGCCTCTCTTTCAGCAAATCATGCTACAACTGTTGTGGGATTTGGGATTGTGTTTCATAACTAGGCCTGGATTATTGGAGTTGAACCTGAAGAGAGTATCAGTGTTGAAAGACACTTTTGAACAGCTGGCCGCTGCTCATCAAAAAGACTACCAGGGCTTACTCGTGGTAAACAAACCTTCATGTTTTAGGTTTTACTGTCATGGAGCATTTAAACACTCATAAATGTAAGTTGTGTACATTTCTGCATGTATTGATAACTTATGTATCTGCAGTTAGGCTTGGGCGATATGGGCTTTAGCTAATATTTAGATATTTCTGGTCATATCATGATACACAATAAATATTGTGATATTTTATAACATCTAAATTACTCTGTACATGTAAAGTAGTCCTGTATGGTGTCAAATATTCAAATAGATACGGTTAAAAATTTCAGGAAAATGCAAAATCAGTAATTAGTAACATTTACTTGAGCTCTTTTTTGTTACAGGTCAATTTTGATTGCAACTTTACTAACGATCCTGTCTACCTGAAAGATTTTTTTCATGAAGTCTTTCATGAGATGTTGTCGTCTGAGTCTGAGATGTTCATGTTCAATGACTCAGAGACGCTGGCATGGTTCTCCTCTAGGGTAAGTTTTTTTAAAAATTATTTACAGTAAACGTTTGTGGGATCGACTGAATTCACAGCCTTTCTGGTTATAATTGAGACTAAACTCAAATATTTTTATTTGTCCATACAAACGGTATCAGACTGCACAGGAGGACCAGCGTTTGTACCTGTTTGGAGTTCTGTGTGGACTGGCTTTGTACAACCAGGCCATCGTTTTCTTACCCTTCCCACTGGTCCTTTTCAAGAAGCTCCTTGGAGTGAAGCCGTCCCTGGAGGACTTGAAAGAGTTCGACCAAAGTGTTGGCAAGTAAGAAAAAATGTTTCAACATTAAAACAATTATAGTTTTAGGTTCCAACATGTTAGATAAATGTGTTCCGTTTTTATTTATTTATTTATTCATTTTTATTGTTGTTTTCTTTAAGGAGTCTGCAGTACATTCTGGACTACCCAGATGACGACCTTGTGGACCTAGACATGTACTTTACTGTAGGTTCTTTATAGTTGCTCCAGTTCTTTGATATTGGCATGTTGGAATCGTTGCCAAAACAATAAAACCAGCATTTTTTTTCTTCACAGATCAGCTGGGAAGCCACAGATGTGGATCTTGATCCTGGACATCCCAACAAGCAAGTTACGAGCGAAAACAAGTAATAACCAAACAACATCTTGTAGCTTGACACACTTTGCTAGAGTTTGTTTTGTAAGTTTAGTTCTTAAAAAATACTAAATATGACACAATCTGACAGTGTAGTGGACCAGACCCTGGTCTCTCTGAGACTGTAGTGGATATACCTTATCACTGAATCTCTCAGTGAGATACCTTTTCACTGATCCTCTCAGTGAAACAGAAATCAACACAGTTTATTCCATTTAGTTTGAATCTAAGAACAGAATCACTCACAAGAGACTCTTTTTACTCTTTAAATTTGTTCTAATTCAAATATATCAAAAGAATAACCTTCTGTCATTTTTATGATCATTTGTTATTTGCATGAGCAGTGTATTTTTCAATATGTGAAGGATCATGTGTCAATATGCTGGTCTATGCTGCACTATGATGGTGAATCAAACTCTGTCTTAATCAAGAACTATGGCTAAGTTCAAGTACAGTACATGTCAGAATAATCTGTTAGTATTTGCTTAAAATTTTTACAGACAGCTTAAGCAAGTCGTAGACATAAGCTGGCGTTCGGTCTCCTCTTCATTCCAAAACACCTTTCTCTGTCTTTCAAAACAGTCCTTCACTCTTTATTTTTTCAAGTGAACTCTTTGACATGACCAAACTCCCTCCCACTGGTCGACCGAACCAATCAGGAAGGAGCAAGTCACTGACGTCAGATCCTCTTTAAAAGTTCTAAACTTCCTGGAACTTCCAGTTGTTGCGAGGAAGTGGGATGTGAAACTTTCTCCTTAAACTGTGGACGCTTGGTCAGATGCCAAGAAGACCTGCGTTCCTCAGCAAGGGTTATGGCACATCAGCTGTGAACCCACTCGAGTGTCGCAGCTCCAAGCTGTGAATGAATCTCCTTTCTGGAATAATTTATCTTGAAAAATCAATGTCAAGGGCCGGCGTTTCCCAGCAAGGGTTACAGCAAACTCACTGTAAACCCGACTCGAGTGTCACAGCCCCAAGCTGTGAATGAATTTCCTTTCTGGAATAATTTATCTTGAAAAATCAACCGGACTACCCTAACTTCAGTGGGTCAAAGGCGGACGAGAAGCTGCAAAGGTAACCAGACTGACCTCCTCTCGGACGTCAAGGAAGCTCCATTTCTTGACTGACCGTCGTGCCAGGTAAAGAGTCGCCATGTTACTAAAAGCGGACCTAGGTCTAGCTGGAGATCGCACAGAGAACTGTCATTCTGGTTGAAAACTCAAGATAACTTCCTTTAAACCCCTTTCTTTTCCTCCTATCCTCCTCTTTTTGCCAGTAATAACTAAGCTAAATGCCTCCAGATATAAGTAAATACTGTATATCATCTTTTTACTTGTTTCTGTTGTTCACAATTAAATCTGCTGACAAGTAAATTGTAGGAATTTGATCGATCAATCAATCTGTACATATGTATGATGTAATTTATGATTCTGTTAATAAATGATTCATCTCCTGGTGAATCGACATAAATTATCTTCATGTCTGTTACATCTTATCAGCTGGTCACAAAATTTATTGATTAATCTGGAAAAGAGAGAACCCGTGAATATTTGATAATAATTTAGGGATATTGCACCGGTCAGTTTTACTGACTACAATATTCCAGATGAGAAATTGAGTCGATTTTTATCTGACACAACTTATCATCAATATTAAACAAGTTCTCTTTTTTAGGATTTAAACATGAACTTGTGTGACCAGGCAAGATATAACTTGACAGGAAACGTTATTATGTTGGTTCACCAGGAGATGAATCATTTAATGACAGAATCGTTAAATTACATCAACATTTCATGAGAATTGGTTCTTGATCAATTTCTTATACCTTAACTATCGACAGATTTAAATTTTGAACAACAGACAAGTAAAAGATGACATTACTTATTCTGTAGGTACCGGTACTCTTAACTTAGTTTGTTGCTGACAACAGATATAAAGTTTAAAGGGAAGTTTTTAGCATAAGGAGGAAAGGTGGAAAAGAGGGGGTGAACTAGAATGTTTATAACCAGAAACATGACACGTTCTCTGTGCGGTCTCCAGCTGGACGGTGTGTAAACAATCAGCGAATTTACCTTTGACGGTCTGCAAAGAACGAATGGGTCCTTGAAGTTCGAGGAGGTCAGTCAGTTTACCTTTGCAGCTTCTCACGTCCGCCTTTGGCCCACTGAAGTAACGGCAGTCTGGTTGATTTTTCAGAATAAATGATTCCTTGAAGGAATCTCATTCAGATAGAACTTAGAGTTCAAGTGAGTTTACAGCAGTCTTGCTATCAACTCGGCTGTTGAACTGGACCGTTGACACTTGGTCCAAGTTCTCAGCTTAAAAGAGAAAGTCATTTCAAGTCAACTTCCTCCCAGCAACTCAACAAGAAGATAGATGTGAAGGTTTTAACTGAGACGTGACCCAGAAAACATATTGTTATTTGATTGGCCGAATGGCATCAGAAGAGGATGTGAGGATGACATCAACACGTTGAAAGGGGGTCAAAAGATTAGTTTGTCAGAAGATAAAGTGTTAGTTTCAGATGTCAGCATTTTATGATAATAAGACTGGCTCATTTGCCTTAACACTTTAAGCAAAATACTGTTGGTTTGATTAAAAACAACGTCATTAAAGCATCACATAAGGACCTATTAATGATAATAGCAAAAACAGATATTATTCATCTTGATTATTAAATAGGACAAAAACAAAGAGTCTCTGGGTGTGGAGATTGTCCTGAGCTCAAATTAAAATGAGATAAACAGTGTCACTGAATCTTCACTGCAGGTTTGAGAAGAGAAATCCTTCATGAATAACATTTTGAAATAACCCTGATACATGCTCAATAATCCAGGTAAAAAAATCCAAAAAAGCTAAGTCTGGTCCTCTGGACATTCAAAAAACAAACACAACAAAGCAAAAAAAAACTGTAGAAACGTTTCGTCTTTCGTCCGAAAGACTTCCTCAGTCTGAGAAGCTGTTTCTTCTTCTTCTTCTTTGGTTTTTAACGGCAGCTTGCATCCATCATTGTTGCACTACTGCCATCTCTTGGTGCTTATATATTAATTTATTTTCTCAAATTCTCATATTGAGTCCAGTGTTTTTTAAAAAACGAAATATCTTTCTTTTCCCTTCATCACTATTCAGCTGAGCAGCGACTTCTTCCAACTTTAGTTCCCTATTATGACCAATTTCCATTCTCAATATTCTCCTATGACCCACATATTTCCTGCAATTATTAAAAACATGTTCTATTGTTTCTGCGGCATTACACCAATCACATAAACCAGTAAGATGTTTCCCCATCTTAAAAAGAGTGTCATTCAATAAACTATGCCCAGTTCTTATTCTATTTATAATTATCTCCTCCCTCCTATTTATTCCTCTGAGTCTATTAACATCAACTGTATTCTGTATCCTATATAAATGTCTCCCTTTTGTCTCATTATCCCATCTCATTTTCCATAATTTCTTGCTTTCGTTCCAAACTATACTTTTTCCTTCAGATTTAGTTAACTTTATCGGCATATCAATGTCTACTTTTTTAACAGTTTCTTTAGCCAACTTATCTGCCCTTTCGTTGCCTAATATACCCACATGGGCAGGAGTCCACATAATTACTAGATTTTTATTTTGTTCACATAGTCTTTGATGAACAAAAAGAATCTCATACAAAATGTGTTGATTGCATGAGCTTCCCTTTGCAATGCTCAACAGTGCTGATAATGAATCACTACAAACTATAATTTTACTTATTCTAGTATCCTCCACCCATTCTAAAGCCAATAAAATAGCACACAATTCTACTGTATATATACTTAGAAAATTAGATGTTCTTTTCGAAAGCTTAATCTTCAACTCCGGAATCACTACTGCTATACTAGTTGCTTCAGTTATTGGATCTTTTGAACCATCCGTATAAATTTGCAAATAATCATTATACTTTTTCTCTACTCGATCATAAAATTCTTGGCAAATATCTGTGGTATTTTTCTTAATATTTCGTAATGAACTATCAACATTAATGTATTTCCATGTCCATGTAGGCCTTAAAGGCCATAGTACAGTTGGATAAAATTCTTTGTTATATACTTGAAATTTTCTTGCGTTGCTATCCCCAATCCACCCAAAACTATGTTTAGGCTCCTTTCCTCTTTCCCAACAGTTTTCTAACACTTTCTTAACTGGATGATTTTCATTATGTCCTTTCAAATTTATCCAATAATTAACCATTAACTGTTGTCTTCTAATGCATAATGGCATTTCTCCTGCTTCTACTTGTAGAGCACATACTGGAGTTGATTTTACTGCCCCTAAACAAATTCTCAGTGCTCTAGCTTGGATGACATCTAATTTACTTAATAGAGTTTTAGCTGCTGATCCATACACCACACTCCCATAATCTATTCTTGACCGGATTAATGACACATAAATATGTTTAAGAGATTCAAAATTTGCACCCCATGTCAACCCTGCTAAACACCTCATAATGTTTATTACCTTTTTACTCTTCACTATGATATGCTCTATGTGATTTCTCCAAGTTAATTTCTTATCAAACACTACTCCCAAGAACCGAAAATAATCAACACTTTCTAACTCTCTTCCATATAATTTTAACTTTTTAACTCCAATCTTTCTATTTGTGAAGAACATGACTTTTGTCTTTTCAACTGAAAATGTGAAACCCCACTCTGTTCCCCACTCACTTACTTTATCTATCCCTTCCTGAAGTTTTAAAATAAGATGTTCCACATTTCTCCCCCTTTTCCATAATGCTCCATCATCAGCAAAAAGGGATTTACCATAACTGAAAGATATGTCTTTGAAAATGTCATTAATCATAACTGAAAATAGTGTAGGGCTTATCACACTTCCTTGAGGGGTTCCATTTTCTATTTTATATTGCTGTGATAAATATGATCCTATTTTAACTTGAATAGTTCTATCACATAAAAAATCTTTTAACCAATTAAACATGTTTCCACCTATTCCTGCCTGATGTAATTTAATCATTAGCCCTTCTCTCCATAACATATCGTATGCTTTTTCTACATCAAAAAACACAGAAACAACAGTTTCCTTATTTACCTGGGCTTTTCGAACATCGTCCTCTAAACATAAAATAGGATCCATTGCTCCTCTTCCTCTACGAAATCCACTCTGATGATGTGTAATGATGTTTCTTGACTCTAAATAATGCATCAATCTCTCGTTCACCATCCTTTCCATCAATTTACACATATTAGAGGTTAACGCAATAGGTCTGTAATTTACCGGATTACTGTGATCTTTCCCAGGTTTCTTAATTGGGATAATAATTGCTTCTTTCCATCTATATGGTAAATGCCCTTCTCTCCATATCTTATTAAATAACATTAAAAGTTTATGTAATCCTTCATCATTTAGATTTTTTAACATATTATAACATATCTCATCTTTCCCTGGAGCACTGTTCCTAGTTTTTCCCAAAGCTCTTTTCAGTTCTCCAATAGAGAAGGGACAGTTTATCAGATCTTGATTAATATTCTCTTTTCTTCTTAAAGCTTCTACATTTCTTCTTTTAGTTATCTCCCTTTTCTGTTTGTCATCATCTGATAAATTTTTCCCACTATGTATTTCAACAAAAGTGTTCGCTAAAATATCAGCCTTGTCTCTATCAGTTATTGCTATTTGATTATTTTTATTAAGTACTGGATAACTCCAGTCTCTTCTGTCCCCCCCCATTTTTTTGATCATACCCCAAACTTCCCCTATTTGTGTCCTACTACCAATTGTATCACAGAAGTCTCTCCAATGAGTTCTCTTTGCTCTTCTTATTGTACGTCTTACTTTTGCCTGTGCTTTTTTATATTCAATTAGATGTTGAAAATTATGGGACCGTTTGACCAGTTTAAATGCTTTATTTCTTTCTCTTACTGCTGTTTTACAATCAGTATTCCACCACGGAACTAATTTTTTTCTATTTTTACCTGAAGTCTTTGGAATAGATTCCTCAGCAGCTTTTAAAATGCTATGACTCATCTCTTTACTCATTTTTTCAATACTCCAACCATTTTGAACACATAAAAGGTTCCTTTCACATAAATACTTGTATTTTTCCCAATTTGCTTTCTCAAATATCCACTTACCTCCCACTAATTCAGGAATCTGGATCTGGCCCATCCTTATGTTACTGACTATAACATAATGATCACTACCAAATGATTTATTTCTTACTTGCCATTCACATAATGGAGCCAAGCAGCTAGATACAAATGTTAAATCTAATACCGATTCTTTACCAGAATTAATATCGATTCTTGTCTTCGCTCCATTATTCAAACATACAAGATTTTTATCATCCAAAAATTCTTCTAATATATTACCATTATAATCTATTTTCTCACTCCCCCATAGTGAATGATGGGCATTAAAGTCTCCACACCAAATAATATTTCCTTTCATACCTATCTCCTCAAGTTCACTTAATTCAATCTTCTTGCACGGATTGTAATAATTTATAATCATTATTTCTTTTCCTTCTATCCATATTTGAATTGCTACATATTCTAAGTCTCCTTTCCTTTCAATTATTTTATACGGAATACCTTCTTTAATCAGAGAAAGACACCCACCTCCATTCCCTTTTTTCCTATCGAATCTAACTGCAGTATATCCATGAACTCTAAAATCTAAAGAAGCCTTCAACCATGTTTCCTGTATACAGATTATGTCAGGTTTTTCTGTCTCTTCATAAATAAACTGTTTAAAATCTTGACCATTTGACAAAAGACTCCTTGCGTTCCACTGTAGGATTAGTATTGTGATAAGAGTTAACCACATGATCCTTCTTGACTTGTTTGGCTACATAGCTCTTCCCTTACTTCTTCCCATCTGATGTTCTTCATATCTAGACTATGACATGCTGCCTTCACAATGATTTGAATTCTTTCTGTTTTGGACTTCACGTCTGATGTTGCATTTATTACTCCTGCAATAAATGTCACCATCTTCTTCTTCTCTTCATCTATTTTTCTTTCAACCATTTCCATAACCTTTTGGATTACTTGTTTCTCTTCTATTTTTCTCTCTTCTATTTTTGGTTTTCCGTGTGGTTTCTCTTTTTCAACCATTTTACATGCTTCTGCATATGTTACTTTCTGCGTGACCTTTGTTTTCTGCACAACTGTTTGCTGCTTCATCACTTCACACCCCCAGAAAGCAACACTATGCTCTCCTCCACAGCTGCAGCATTTTGGTTTGACTCCAGCTCCACATTTTCCATATTCATGATCCCCAGAACATCGGGCACATCTCCTTTTTCCTTTACACACTTTAGCAATATGTCCAAATCCCTGACAGTTGAAACATCTCACTGGTTTAGGTATAAATTCCCTAACACTAAATCTTATCAAGCCAAAGAAAACTTCCTTTGGCACATCTTTTGTTTCAAATTCCACCAGCACAGTTTCAGTTTCAACTTTCTCTGGACCTCTAGTCATTCTTCTTGCTCCTTTTACTTCTTCATTTCTTTGCTTTAGATTGCCTCCACCTTTCTTTTCCCTGCGACTTTTAACTTCCACGGCACGCGAGAGCACAATTGCCTCAAACGAAAATTTAAAATTATATTGTGGAATATTGCCACTAGCTAGGTTTATGTTAAATATCATTAGTTGGCTAGCTCTACCGTTAGCTAACACGAGCTGAGACAATACCCATATTTCTGCGAGAAATGCACACCAACATCGCCTGTTAAAAAACATTTTAATACCAACTTCATACATTATGATTAAAAAAACATACTTACTGGTATCTGTTACGATATTTCCCAAGAGAAGAGTGAAACGCGCTCAAAAATGAGGCATGCGCAGTGTGCGTGTGTGGTTCTATTCTGAGCATGCGCGAGATGTCTTCTTATCGCGATATGATACGGGATTTGTTCACACTTATCAAAAACTTACTTTTTCTAAATGAAACGAGCTCAAGTTAACTGAGCTACTGAGATTTTTTGACCACAAATTACAAGTAACTTACTAAAAGTGAGTCTTAATCACTATTTGATGAAAACTGATTTAAGTCAATTTACTATTTTTAATTAAATACCATGTTTCCATTTACAGTCATGTACCACATGAGGTGCAAATGACAATAAAGAAACCTTGACCTTGACCTTGAAATTGTGTAAATAATGTAATTAGAGTTTGTTGATGTTCTTCAGCGATGTCCTGCGGTGAGTGACGGCTCCCTCAGAGCATCTCCTGCTGTCTCTCTCATGTTTCTACGAGTCAAGACAAGCCCTAGACTTGAACACAACTCCACCTCTGACATTGATTTATCTAAATATAAATCATGTGAACTACATTGCACATCAGAATGTATACAAACAATAAAAGTCTGCATATGTTTACTGTAAACCTAAACCATTGTTGTAGGTAAAAGTTATATTGAATTCTGGACTGAAACTAGTGACTAAATAGAAGTGATAAACTGTATGAAGCTGCTTCTTTCAGGATTTGTTTCTTCTGAACAACACTGTACTTGGTGTTTTTGTCATAGTTTGGAGGATTTCAGTCCAGGGTTCAAATTAACTGAGGTGATCACAGTCACAACGAACACTGGTAAAAACAAGCACAGCTTTTTTTAAATTTACAAAACAAAGCTGGAATTTGACATAAGTAAACAGAGTCTGCTGAAGAAAATGAAGTTAGTTTTCATTTCCAAGTACCGGTAAGTAATAAACTATGATAGAGAAAATCAGATTAGTATTAACCCTGGTGTTTGGCTCTGTGGGACATATTTTCAATTTTTATTAAATAAAAATTACACCTTTGGGCATTTTTTCCTGACTCACTGGCCCTGGCACATTTTTACAACATTTATACATATCTTAATACACAGTTGTTTATGTAGAATTACATGGTTTGGTTGCAAGAGCAAACTGTAGCAGAATGTAGACGGTTCCAGTGTAGCCTGGTTCTGGCAGGAATGTCACAATATTTTAATCAAAATAACCATGTAACACAAAAATGGCCATGGTGTAAAAGTTTTACCTATTGTTTGTGTCAACTGCTATGAAACTTTGAAGACTGGAGTTATTTCAAAGTCAAAAGTCAAAGCCAGAGTTTCTTTATTCGTCATTCGCACAACATGATGTGGTACATGTGGTGGAATGAAATTGTGTACACAAGTTCCCTGTTACATCCAACAAAAGTAAAAAAAAAAGTAAAATAAAAAGAGTTATAAGATCTAAGATATGAACTAAGAAAAACGTTAAACTAAAAATACGCTGAGCACTAGTACAAAACGCCAAACAGCAGCACGAACATGAGGCTGTGTGAGCAGATGAGTACAAATGAACACAGCAGCATGAAATAAATCAGCAGCAACATGAAACAGATCAGCAGCAACATGAAACAGATCAGCAGCAACATGAAACAGATCAGCAGCAACATGAAACAGATCAGCAGCAACATGAAACAGATCAGCAGCAACATGAAACAGATCAGCAGCAACATGAAACAGATCAGCAGCAACATGAAACAGATCAGCAGCAACATGAAACAGATCAGCAGCAACATGAAACAGATCAGCAGCAACATGAAACAGATCAGCAGCAACATGAAACAGATCAGCAGCAACATGAAACAGATCAGCAGCAACATGAAACAGATCAGCAGCAACATGAAACAGATCAGCAGCAACATGAAACAGATCAGCAGCAACATGAAACAGATCAGCAGCAACATGAAACAGATCAGCAGCAACATGAAACAGATCAGCAGCAACATGAAACAGATCAGCAGCAACATAATGTGATATTTCACACCTCCTTCCTGAGGGGAGCAGGGCAAAAAGTGTGTGTGCTGGGTGAGAGGGGTCCTTCATGATGCAGGTGGCTCTCTTCCTACATCTGGAGGTGTAAATGTCTGTGATGGTGGGGAGACTGACTCCAACATCTTCTGTGCAGCCTTCACCACTCTCTGCAGAGCTTTTCTTTCTGCAGCTGTGCAGCCTCCATGCCCCACGTTGATGCTGGAGCACAGGATGCTCTCCACTGCACACCTGTAGAAGGAGGTGAGGACTGAGCTTCCTTATATGAATAAACCACTATGAGCGCTTCAGTATGGTCCAAGCAAAGCTATCCTTCCAAATTTCACCAGTGGTGAAGTGCTACACATTGGCTGCTACTGCTTTTTGTACCTCCAAATAACCATAGAAATCTACAAGTCTGTAAATGAACTAGCTGTTAGGTGTTAGCTTGTCCGTCCTGTCATATGTAAACTTTAATTTTCCCAACTGATGTCCTTGATTTTTTTGCAGCTGGTAAAGTATTAAACTGTTCCCCACTTCAAAATGAACAAAACACATTTATTTAGTGCAAATACCCAATAATTTAGTCAACTTCCCTTTCTAATAAGGTGCTGAAATCAGTGTGTAAAGCAATCATTAAGCAAATTGCTTTACACAGTCTTACTGGCACTTCTGTATGTATGTAGATTTATATATTTTAGCATATACTGTATCTTAGTGAATATCTTAGATCCTTATTTATCATTTCTATTCATAATTATATTTTGCTATTTTTGAGGGTAAATGGGACCCTGTGTACATAATTCCCTCATGTACCACATGTGATGCAAATGACAATAACGTTGACTTGACTACTGTATATGTATATTATGTATGTATACAGTATGTGATTAGATGTGTGTATACATATATATAGGTTAATCATGATTGTATTACTCTCCACCACCTTAAGAAGGTTTGTAGGCTCAATCAACCAGGAAGATTAAAAACAAAAACAACAACAGTTAAATAATTTCTGGTCCAGATGAAAAGATTTAACTGTTTTTTTCTCTACCACATTGTGCATGTGCATATTGTCTTTTTCCAAATTTGTGTATTCTGTTGCTTTTTTTATTATTTCATATTTATTTTTTCTGTATAATTAGAACATGCTACTCGATGCCTCAAATTCCCCCCTGGGATTAATAACGTTCGTCTATCTCAAAGCCTGTGTAAAGTTTCTGATACTAGAAGAAATGTACCTCTGATTCAGTTGTTTATGTCTTGACACATCGGTGATGTGATAGCTATATTTTGTTGTTCTCCAAAGCTGATTGAAACCAGGATGCTGGCACAAGTGCCCATCGAACATCCAGCTTTAGAACCAGAAGCAGAGAATAGGCCACTGAGACAGGAAATGAGCACAAGGCAGTGTTTGATCAGCAACCGATGGCGGTGCTTCTAACTAGAGGTTATTATGTGCTTCCCTCTCATCTGGTCCTTGATGTAGCACTATGGCAACAACATGCAAACACTTTGCTTTGGTGACAACAAAAGGAGGAAGATGAGGCTTTATGAGGTGAAAAACTCTGTGTTTTACAGGTCAGGTGATATTAGCTGAAAAACTGTTTCACATATTGTCAGATTAAGAATTTTAGCTCAGTTTTGTTAAAACTCGCTGATTTATAGCAAATTTTTGTGTACCGTATTTTCCGGTGTATAGGTCGCACCTTTTTATGTTTTTTTTTTTTCAAGGCCTGCGACCTATACACAGGTGCGACCTATATATGGCTTGTTATCACTTTCGGCGAAACAAATTTTAAATCCAGCTCATTTCACAATTACGTTCATTTATTAAGGAAAAGTTCAGCTCAGACACATATTTGCTATAATTTTTATCAAACAAATAATTGTTTTTAAGTGTTAATCTTCTTAAAAGCCTTGCTGTGCGCTCCTGTGGCAGACATTTGCAGCAGAGCTAAACGTAGGTGCGACCTATCTAGGGATTTTTCCAATCTATTGGTAATAATTGGATGGTGGGACCTATACACCTGTGCGACATAGAAAATACGGTATGTTAAGATCACCTATAGAGAAATATCATTTTCTGCACAAATGCAGTGTTAATGTTTATTTATGAATTATTTTTGCTGAAAGTTGCTAAACACGCTCAAGCTTGCTTGAAATACACCAATAGCTTAAATAATTTGAAAGACAAATCTGAAAGGAATGCAAAAACAAACAAACAAACAAACAAAGAAAAAGAAAACGGTAGAAAATATCAGAAAAACAGAGCAAAGATTAAAAAAATAGTAGAAAGAAGCTGATAGAATAAAAAGCTAAAATAGACAAAAAAATTAGAAGAAGCAGTAAAATGCTAAAATTATAAGAAATAATTTTAAAGCAAGTACCGGTAACTGAAAAGGCAGTGAAAGGCTTAAAGAGCAACAGTTGCTGAAATATGCAGAAGAATGATTGTACAAATCAAGCTGAACAGAGTAAAATGCCAATTCAACTTTCTTATCCAGCATCAACGTGTGGCATGGAGGCTGCACAGCTGCAGAAAGAAAAGCTCTGCAGAGAGTGGTGAAGGCTGCACAGAAGATGTTGGAGTCAGTCTCCCCACCATCACAGACATCTACACCTCCAGATAATGAATTTAATTAATAATAATAATTAATTTTGTAACACACTTTTCAGTAACAAAAATCTCAACGTGCTACAAGGTGCAACTAAAATCAATGATCAAATAAAAAACAAGTGATAAAATCAAGTAAAATCAATGATAAAATCATGTGGAGGCAGAGTAGGCTTGCTTAAAAAGAAAGGTCTTTAAGCCTTTTTTAAAGTCAACCAGTGATTGAGGAGCTCTCAGATAGTCAGGGAGGGAGTTCCAGAGGCGGGGGGCAGCCACACTGAATGCCCGGTCTCCCATGGTCCTTAATTTGGTTCGTGCAGTTGAAGGAGATTACTGTTCTGTGATCGTAGAGACCGGGTGGATGAATATGGTGCAAGAAGGTCCTTTAGATAATCTGGTGAAGTTTTGCAGGATGAGAACCACCTGCATCAGGAAGGACCCCACTCACCCAGCACACACACTATTTGCCCCACTCCCCAGGTAGAAGGTTAAGGAGCATTAAGAACCACTAGACTGAGGAACAGCTTCTACCCTGAGGTTGTTAGACTCATGAATATCTAACCAGAATAATCACAAGAATGTCACTTTAATTGGATATTTGACACTTTATGTGCTGCTGATTATCCATGCTGCTGATTCTTTACCCATAAGCTGCTGTATTCATACCCATCTGCTCACAATAGACTCGTGTTCAGGCTGCTGTTTAGTACAGCATATTGTGTTACATTATTATTGTTTAGTGTACAGTATATCTTAGGTCGTTGTATACTGTTTCTTTTTTATACTTTATGTTTTTGCTATTTTTTGGTGTAACTGGGACCTTGAGTATACAATTTTGTTCCACCTCATGTACTACATGTGATGTGAATGACAGTACAGTACAGAATCTTGAACCTTATTATCCATTAACCACAACAACCTGCTACAACTGTGGTTATCAACTGGTGGCCCATGGGCCACTTAAAGTTTGTTGGAGGAGAATTTTGTGGCCAATAGGGGCAACATTATAAAGCTATCTTCACCAGCATTATAAAGCTAAAATTATCTAACGATTTTTTCACATTTATTGACATTTTACAATTAGACAAATGAACAGACCAAGTTCTTGTAAAGAGGGGGTAAAATAGTTTTTTTTATATATATATATATAAAAACAACTATGAACTATTCAGAGTACATATGTGATATTTTTTTAATTGTGGAAAAAATAATTAAATATAGAAATAAAGCAAAATGTTAAAGTAAGTATTTGCACAATAAATGACAGGGAAACAGCTAAAACTACAGGTAGTCCTCAACTTACGACGGTCTCGAGTTACGACGTTTCGTGGCTACGACACGCATCTCCATTAAAAAAAAATACTGTATATATTTTCAATTTTTTTATTTTGAAGACGATTTACACAGTTTCCGCCAGTTTCTGGTTTCCCGTTTTGCTAGCTGTGGAGGCTACAGCTGCCTGTACTCTCTACAAAAGCTACGTCTGGTCCTCTGGACATTCAAAAAACAACACAAAACTTGTTGGAGCAAGCTGGACAGGCAGCAGCTGGAAAAGTAGCTGTTTTATGGACGGCGGTTTTACAACGTAAACGAATGGAGAATCCGGAGGAGGAAGTGAAGAACGAGGAAATGGCTTCACCAGCATTCCAGAGTAGGAAAGTAACTCTTTTTTCCCTTCATTATGGCTCTCAAATGTATGTGTTTTTTGATAATTATGTAGGGTACTGTACTGTGTTAGGATAGGCTAAGTGCTTGGTAAAATACAGTACTGTACGTATAAAGCCCCCAGTTTAGCTCTGCGTTGGACCGCACGCCGCTGCACGCCGTGTGAGCGCTGCGGCACAAGCCTTTGAACGCGGGCGCGAATGCGGGCGCGAACGCGGGCGCGAACGCGCCAAGCTCAAATTTTACGACCGCTTACGCGCGCGCGTTGTCTCACAATAAACTGTCCAGCGCCGGACTGTTTTGTATGAGACACAAATGTATTAAATTCCTCTTCTTCATCGCTGACCTGGACTTTTCTTTTGTTTTTTTGCCAAAAGTCAAGTGATCGCTTGAAGCGGTCACCATTCACTTCCTCCTCCGATGAGGAGGAATTAATGCATTTGTCACGGGCGAACTAAAGTCATGTCCAACGTGGATGCACCAGGTTCTAAATATTTCCTGGTGGGCTATGGGCTGCAGGACCGCTCCCTGTTTTTATTTTATTTTTTAGAACTTTTTATTAACATATAAACACAGAAAACCGCTGCGCAGCCCTCTGCATTTTTTTCTCCCACCCGACATGTCAATCAATTCAGTAGGCGTGTCAGCAAATGACAATCAGCGACCTAAGTTTGTCCCGTAGGTAAACGCTCCGCCCTGCTGCTGCTCAAATTATGTCAAGAATTTGGAGCTTCACGCTTGAGCGTCACACAGAGCTATAATGTGAACTGCCTGCGCGCAGCACGCGCGCGTCGAGCGGCGTGATGCCCAACGCAGAGCTATACTGGGGGCTTAAGGTACAGTTTGGACGTATGTTTCGAGTTACGTCGAAATTTGCTTTACGACGCCACATAGGAACGGAACTCCGTCGTAAGTCGAGGACTACCTGTAGTACCTTTTTCTTGTTTGCGTAACAACCAATTAAATTCAGCTTTATGTTAGTTTTGGTCAAAGCTTGAAGAGCCCCTGCCGAGGGACCAAAGAGCCACATGTGGCTCCAGAGCCGCAGATTGCAGACCCCTGCTCACAAAGGAGTTTTTCCTTTCCACTGTTGCCATTCATGTTTGCTCAAGATGAGAGTTCTGCGATGGAGTTAAATTCAAAGCTGCTCCTCAGATAGCATTATTGTTTCTGTTCAGTGCCCTGTGATGACTTCTGTTGTGACTTGGCACTATACAAATGAACTGAATGTAACTGAATTAAAAGGTTTAATTCAAAATGAAATTATGCCAAAGCCTGTTCCTTTACAGACTTCTTGATGTTATGAACCTGCAGGGAGGCTTAAGTCAATGAAACCTGGTCGTGCCAGAGTTTCTACTGAATAATTCTGTTCAATTTTAGCAGACATAGAGGTTTAATGATGATGACTGAATGGTTACTTAAACGTGGAAAAAGGCATTTCTCACTTTTAGTTCTTCCATCCTTCTTCACATCTTTGATTAACATTTTCACTGTAGCACATTTGCGTCACTTGCATTCCTTGAAAAGTGTTAGAAAACTGCTAAGTCATCCTGAGAAAACTGCTAAATCATCCTGAGTTGAGCGTGAAGGAGCAGAGAACTCAGTGGAACTGTAATCACGTTCTGTGATCAGTTATCGCGAGACTTCGACAGCAATATAAATTCAACGCTCGCCTCGCGCTCGTTCAGTCCCTGTTCGTTGGAGGGAGTTGACCAGATTTCCTCTAAGGTTTGTCTTTTGAAACACTTTAAAAATTTCATTCTATGTTTTTAGAGTAGTTTTTTTTATTTATTGTTGCGCTCATAAACGTGATACATTTATTTTGTGTGTTTATAACGGTTCAACATGCGGCTTCTTTTTAAATCCATGATTTGTGAAGAAATGTACATAGTTTCTGCTCATGATCAACTGCAACCCGCCATTAGTTTAAATATTTCGACATCTTTGTGACCTCAACATCTCTCCGGTGTAAAAGCTACTTTTATAAGGTTGTAAAGTTTCTAAACAAATAAAGGAAGAAACGTTGATAAAAAAAAAAAAGGTCGTTTTCGTTTGCGGAAACACCTGTGACCAGAGAGAAGTGGAAATGTTTCTGTAAATGTCTGTTTTTAACCCACAGGGTGTAATTCTGTTCTGTGTCATTCTGTGTCATTCAGCTGTTTAATGAGTTCATTTTACAAATTAGGGTAAAAATGACGACACCCGTCATGGATCTGTTATTGTTGCTGCACCAGCTCATTCCAGTTTAAATTGTGTTTAGTGTTAAATATTCAAAAAGCCTCCATCTCGTCTTAAGTTTATGTTTGGATGTCACATTTTAAGTTACGTAAAACAAAATTCTGTCAGTTCTATTATAAAAATGTAATTACCATTTTTGAGCAAACATAAAATTTATCATCACCAACTTTTCATATTTTTCTTGGTATTTTTAGCATATTTTTTATCATAAAGTTATCGTTTTCGTGCTTCTACAAAGAGAAAACAAATAATGTGCATAAATATTGTCTGTACTTGCTTCAAGGCCGCACACAACAGATCGACGGTTTCCATGACACCTCATTTTCTTGTCTAATTCTAACAGAGTCCGTGTTGTTTCATTGTAATCCAATCTGACTGAAGATGGCTGCAGGCAAAGCAAGAATTGGACATCTAGCCCCAGACTTCACAGCGAAAGCGATGATGCCAGAAGGAGACTTTAAAGACCTAAAGCTGTCAGATTACAGAGGTACACCAGCTTCATCTTCCACGTGCTGAACATGTATAGTATTTAACAAATGCTAATACAGTACAATGAAAAAAATATCATAATTTCTGGATTATTGAGCGCACCTGTATAAGCCGAGTATAAGCCGCACACATGAATTTTTTTTGTACATGTATAGGCCACATTGTGTATAAGCCATGGGTGTCCACATTGTAACATGAGATATTTACACAGAAAGATTATTTAAACTTTTAATTAAATACGTACTGTTAACACACACAAATACGTACAGTAATTTTTTCCTTCTGAACAGTCTAACAGCTGGTAAATAAATAAAAATACAGTAGCCTACCAGAAAGTCATTGATTGCTGTCTTCATCTTCCTCCTGCACATCACAGACATATCACTGCACACTGTGCCCATGAGCTTGTGCTGTCTTCATCATGTTCCCCCCTCCCTGGGGGCGCAACGGGGAGGGAAGGAGAGAAGAAGAGAATGGATCAGTGGACCAATGAAAACAAGTTTCAAAGTCCTGTTTCATTGCTGACCTGTTTAGTAATTTCATTGGTCAGATTATTTGTTTAACCTTTATTTATACAGGTAGTCTCATTGAGTCACGAGGACCCACCCCCCAAGAGAGACGTGTATTGGGCAGCTATGTGAGCGCCCGGGTGTGATGAGGCTAAGGCCCTGTTTGTACGGACACGGTGGGGGGAAACGTAGGTTTTTTTGTATGTTAATTAGAGGAAAAGATCCGCGTTGACACGGACAAATTCTGTGTTTACATGCATCTGCAGGAATCCCCCCGCCCTCATGAATCTGCTGTAGTTACCATGCCGGGTCATTAGATGGCGCTGTGAATTTTGCACCTTCACCTAATGCGCATGCGTGTTTCCTCAGTCTGCTGCTTTCTTCTGGGCTAAAAGTTCAGCTAACAACAACTTAACAACAAGTTAAAGCTGGAATTTGGATAAGAGTCGACAGATTTGACACCAAGCGGGACCCGCTTCATCTAACAAGCTCCACACCAGTTGCTGAGTGGACCAGAACTGAGTCGACGAGGATGATGTCGGACTTTAGTCCGTGATAATCAGCTGATTTACAGCAGGTAAATCAACGTTCTTAGTAATGTTTCCTTGTGTTTACTTCGATCACACAACAACCCAACTGAGTTTTTTTTTTTATTTTTTTCCTGCGAGGTCGAGAAGCTGTCGTTCCACCAGGCGGACCGGTTCGAATGTGGGACCAGTATGAAAACAGAGCAGAGTCCAGTTCATTAACGTAGTTACAGTTCAGTTCATGTGTTTTTAATGGTGTTCAATTTAATGATCAGTGTTTGTGTGACATACAGTTTGTGGTGTTGAATAAATAAATACAAAATAAACCTGGTGTCTTCATTTTCAACTTTAAGAACACGCAACATGTTACGCATCGTTTAAATGACGTAACTTGAGTCCAGATAGCTTCATTTAGCTCAGATAACTTTATATATCTCCCACGCTAACATAAATATTGTTTATTATTGTTAAACTGTTATTATTTAGCACATTTAGTATGTTATAGTGCAGCGTGACGTGTGAAATATCCGCCTCCCTCGTTCAATAAACAGTGATATTAGAACTGGATCAGACTGTGTCTCTTCCAACACAGATGCAGCTACTCAGGGGTAGATTAATTAAATATGAGACTCAAAATATATTCCATCAGTTGTAGTTCAGAAAGCGGTGTGGGTAGCTGTTTTCGCATTGGCCAGCCCTCAATGGCCCGGGCCGCCCCTGGTTTGCCCAGAGCCCGAACTGGCTCGCCCGCGTTCATTACGCATTATGTAGAGAGCAAGCCTTGAAGTGGGTGGGGTGTTCACTTGAAGTGGGTGGGGTGTTCACTTGAAGTGGGTGGGGTGTTCACTTGACGTGGGTGGAGTGTTCACTTGACGTGGGTGGAGTGTTCACTTGACGTGGGTGGAGTGTTCTTGTGTGCGCGCTTACAGTGTTTTAAGAGAGGACACCCCTAAAAAAAATTGTTAGCTGAATATATATATATTAGTTTTTCTGAGTTTAATTTTTGTTAATAACTGATTACAAATCAGCTTATGTTAGAACGTAAATAACACGAAGCGCGCACCCATTTCCGCCTTTCCGCGTGACCTGAATGTCATTAAAATATAACTAATATTGTCTAACTCTTGCGCGCAGCCAGGGTTTTAAAATATAACTAATAATCTCTAACTTCTACGTGCAGCTAGAATGTTAAGAGGATTGAATGGTATATAGGTAAAGTGGACACCTAAAAATCCAGTCCGCCGCTGTAGCTCAGAGCGTTCGCCAACTGCTATTAAGCTCTTTTATCTTGACCGGGTGAAGCGGGTTCGCTTCCCACCTGGTACGAAGTAATTTTACTTTTTTTTTATTGGAGTAAATAAAAAGGAGTTTGTTTGGTTAACACAACTCCTTTTTATTTACTCCAATAAAAAAAAAAGTAAAATTACTTCGTACCAGGTGGGAAGCGAACCCGCTTCCCCGGTCAAGATAAAAAAGCTTAATAGCAGTTGGCGAACGCTCTGAGCTACAGCGGCGGACTGGATTTTTAGGTGTCCACTTTACCTATATACCATTCAATCCTCTTAACATTCTAGCTGCACGTAGAAGTTAGAGATTATTAGTTATATTTTAAAACCCTGGCTGCGCGCAAGAGTTAGACAATATTAGTTATATTTTAATGACATTCAGGTCACGCGGAAAGGCGGAAATGGGTGCGCGCTTCGTGTTATTTACGTCCTAACATAAGCTGAATTGTAATCAGTCATTAACAAAAATTTAACTCAGAAACACTAATTCAGCTAACAATTATTTTAGGGGTTTCTGTAGTTAAATATTAATGAAATCAGCTCGCGCTGAGGTTGTTTGAATGAGTCCCGCCCCTGCTGCAAACAACGAATCAAATGTGAGCAGTACATGACGTCAAACTGGGTCCGTGGGGCCGGCCCGATAAGAACCACGGTGGAGATGGTTCCAAAACAAGGGTGGATCCCGGGCGGAAAAGGTAAATGCGAACACGCCGAACCCGGGTTAGAAGCAGGGTGGAGCCGGGGGGAGCCGGGGAGGGCTGGCCAATGCGAAAACGGCTTGTGTGTCCGCCGCCATTGTTGATAGAAATGCCGTCTGTCCGTGCGTGCGTGCATGTGGTTCAAACAAAAGCTCAGCGGGAGATGTTTATGTTATCAACGGGGGGTCAGCAAAAAACCTCCACTCTGAGAGGTGGATTCAGAAACCTTCGGATTCAAAGAGGGGGGCCAGTGGTGTCGTGTAAACGATCGGCAGAACCGCAGAGTGAAAGCTGCGGTTTCACTCAAAATACGCGCCGTGTAAACGGCCCCTAAATGTTTTGGCGACATGACCCCCCCCCCCCAAAAAAAAATAAATAGTTGCAGCATTATATAAGCTGCGGTGTTCAAAGTGTGAATAAAGAAGTGGCTTATAGTCCAGAAATTATGGTATTATAAAATTATGACAAACCTTGTTTTAATATATTTTTTCTCTGATATAGGAAAGTATGTAGTCTTTTTCTTTTACCCACTGGACTTTACATTTGTGTGTCCGACTGAGATCATCGCCTTCAGTGACGCTGCTGACCAGTTCAGGAAGATTGACTGTGAAGTCATTGCTGCTTCTGTAGACTCTCACTTCTCCCATTTTGCATGGTACCTAACAAAACGCCATAACATTCACTGTCATTGCAATCCCTCTGTACTCACTTTGTGTGTACTGTATGTGTGTGTGTGTGTGTGTGTTCTTAAAAGGACCAACACTCCACGAAAACAGGGCGGCCTGGGCTCGATGAAGATCCCGCTGGTGTCCGACATACGGCGCACCATCTCCACAGATTACGGCGTGCTGAAGGAGGACGAAGGCATCGCTTACAGGTGGGCTGACGTGCGTCACGTTAAAGGTGCTCAAAGGTTGTAGCAAGTGGTAGATTCCTGCTAATTTATCGTTGGCAGCTGGAGTTACAACAACATGTCAGCCTCTTTTTCTCCTCTTATGTTAGGGGTCTGTTCATCATCGATGACAAGGGCATCCTGAGGCAGATCACCATCAATGACCTCCCAGTTGGTCGTTCTGTTGAAGAGACCCTGCGTTTGGTTCAAGCTTTTCAGTTCACCGACAAACATGGAGAAGGTCGGTTACAACTGCTTTGTCTTGCTAAATTTTTTTATTTTTTAAAATTAAAACTCTCATCAATTACTTTGTACAATTTATAACACAAGCATGCCCATTGTGTAAACATACTATCATTAGAAACTTATATTGCTTATTTTACAGTAGTTTTTACAGAATCTGGCACAAAGACCTTTTGTTTAATGTCTGACGTGTTTCTTCATATTCCTTGTGTATGAGCTGTGCGATGTTTAAACTGTGCACGCGTCATGTTGGAACATCTGTTTTTGTGTGATCTACCAGCCAGTACTCATTACAGGCTTATCTTTTCAGTCTGCCCAGCCGGCTGGAAACCAGGAAGTGACACCATCAAGCCTGACGTCCAGAAAAGCAAAGATTTCTTCTCTAAGCAGTAAAAAACCCAAGGCCAGAGTCTGCTGCTTGTTGTAGGAGATTTAATTTTGTGATTAGATTTCCCACAATACTGTATTTGGGCAGCATTTTATGTATCCTGTTTGTAAGCTGAACTGTGCACTTGGGTCGAAGTATAATTTTGTTGTGGTAGTGTGTGTCACGTTTATTTTTGGACAGATCTCCACTATTAATACATACTCGTCTGTTGACGCTGACCACCTGTACTCAATGGGTTTATTTTTTAATACAGTAAAGAAAAGTAATTTCATTCAATACATGTGTTCCACATTTACTGTCATATTTTATAGTGTTAAATAAAAAGCATGTTACTTATTTTAATGCCAGACTTTTCAAACACACCTGGTCAAACATAATAAAAATGTTAAAAGACCCATGTTGACTTGTGTCCAAAATCTTTAATGATATATTAAAAATAATGTTCCTGAAGTGAGTAAACTTAAAGGGGACCACATGTAAGTATTTAAAAATTTTATGTTATGTCTGTGTGCTATCTTGACAATATTAATTCATTTTAATACACAAAATAATTCTTAGATAATTAATTATACCCTTTTTAATTCTGCCAGTTTTAACTTTCGTTTTGAACGACCGGTTTCTGATAGAAGTTCTGAAGTCCACGCCCTTCAACGATCTGTTTACGCCCTCTGCACAGCCAGTATCTGTAATGTGTTGTTGTTTTAAAATTAGCTCGTTTTTTATTACTCATTTGACTTACTGTTAGTGTTAGCTTAAGATAACTTACCGAAACCCGTCTGAGCGCGCCGCAATTAGCTGCTCCTTTTAGCATGAGACCACCCGAATCCGATGCTAATGTTAGCTTGTTCCTCTTCCGGTTTTCGCCAGCTCCGCTCGTTGCACGCGGAGACTTTGAGAGTTATCGCTGTTCCAGTCAAGACACACAAAGTTCACCAAGTGTCTCCCGTAAATTAATCGGTAAAGAGAAGGTCCTCGCTGTTGCGAGGCTTCTGCCAGGCTGCTGCGAGGCTGCACAGTTGAAGCTCCGCTCCATCGCGCCAGAAGAGGGGCTCGTTGACGCCGGTCCCTACGTCGGGGGTCTGCTCGTTTAATTTTTGCCGGCTGCGCGTTTGGAGCGATCGCAAATACACTAAAAATTGAACTAAAACATAAAAATAACAATTATACTTTATTTATAAAGCCATTTAAAAAACCACAGCTGCAACAAAGTGCTGTACACATGAAATTAATAACATATAAACAAAAGATGAGATGAAATCATGAAAAACAACAGTCATGTGTTTAATACAGAAGTGGGTTGAGCCTAACCAGGGGTTGCTAGGTGAGGGGCTGGACTCAGGTTGGGGTGGGTTGTCCTCGCGCCTGTGACGTCACAAGCGCGATTGACTTCCAGTTTATTTCAAAAACGAGCCGTTTTTATCACAGTAAAATAAATCTACTTAGAGTAAATAAACCACTGGGTGCATTTTTTTGGCCTTTGGACTGTTTTTTTATGAAGTAAATACCCAAAGTTGAGTAAAAAAACATTAAAAAGTGAATTTTGAATGTGTGGTCCCCTTTAATATTTTGTTTCTCATCAGCTTTGATTGGCACTTTAAATTCTCTACTCTTGACACTTGAATGTTTATGCAATATATAATGTTTAATTAAAATATCTTATTAGTAAACCAGCAGTTCCCAGTCAGCCTCAAGCAACTGTTCTGCAACATCAACTACTAAAGGTTACAAGTGACTTATGCACATTGACAAAGGCAGAATCTAAATGAATGGATTCAACAGTTAAGTATTTGCTTCCCTTTTTTAAATCTTATAATTGTGGCAGAACTGTCATTAGCAAACATTTTAAATCGAAGTTATTTTCTGATGATCGTCTAAAAATCTTGGGGTTTCATGACGCATACAGTGCAGTGGTTCCCATTCCAACCCTGGTCCTTACCGAGGAACACCATTCTGCATGTTTTACTTATCTCCCTGCTCCAACACACCTGATTCAGTTATTTGATTAGCGTACTTCCTCAAGTTTCAGAAACCGGATAATTACCCATTTATTCAAAGCAGGGAAACAACTAAAACATGCAGGATGGTGTTCCTCAAGGACCAGAGTTGGGAACACTGCATAGTGGACCCCAACTTTTGGAACCAACTGAAAACACCTGTTTGAAGAAAAAAAAATCCTTTAAATAAACAGTCTGTTCAACCAAAGTGAAAATGACTCAACAATGATTTGTATAATAAGGCTATAGGTTCAGATATTTAAAATTAATTATATACAGTATTGTATTGGTATGCAGTATGTGCCATATTATGTTATCAAGGTACTTCTTACAACTAACTCAAAAGTATACTTCTGGCACACTAGTTAGTGTTTTTAAATAAATATTGACGATAAACAAAATAGATATTGTTTTTGTCCATTTAAAATAAAATACTGAAGACTAGATCTCAACAATAAAAGCTTCGTCTTCTTGTTCATTCAAGCAGAACACTTGGTCCAGTTTGGGCGGGGAAAGTTGGTCGCGAGAGCCAATCTGGCTAAAGCTAAAGCTGTTGCTAATTCATTTTCCTAGTGAAAACCGGCCTCTTAGACTACACCGATATATATACGTATATATATATTTTTTTTCAACTGCGAGGGAAGTTGCAGAAAGATTACTGCAGAGTTTGGAGACCTGGACTTTACTAAATAATTAGGTTTGCTAAAGTTAGCGCATGTTGCTAATCATTAGCATATTAAGCTAAGCTAACACTCAACGGAAGCTAGGAAACATGGCGGCTGGAAAGTTGTGTCTCAGAGGAAACAGTGAGGAAACTGAAGAGGTCTGAACACACCTTAAACAAACATATAACTTATGTGATGTTTTAATCTGTTTGTATTTTAAATGACATATTTCAGTCAGTTGCAGGATGGTAAGCTCGCCAAAAGCGACACCGTGTGGCCGTGATGAGTCATGTTGCGCCACTTCACCGTGTTTCTGTTGGTTTTCTCGTTTTTGAAGTGGACAGGGTTGTTCCTGAATGATTTAAAAACCAAGCAAGCCTCTCTGGTCTTTATCAAGAGGATGATGGCTGTGGCTTTATCGTCCATCACTTATCTGAGAGGGATTTTCCCAGAGTATGCCTACAGGTCCAGATATCTGGAAGGTGAGCCCATGAACAAAATGGTCCATTTTGGAATATCAGGAATTTTATTCAGGTCACCTCACAGGGATCTGTCTGAAATTATATTAAGCAGTTTTTAAAAATACACAAATAGTTGATTTTTTTTTACACACCAAGGTAAAAACATTAAATGAACTCAAGAGTCTGAGGTTTTATTGTCATTTCAGCTACATACAAGAAATGAAACTGTTCCTCCAGGATCACGGTGCGACACAGAACATATCGTGCAAAAACAATACAACACACAGTGCAGATACTCGACAGTACAATAAATACAAACAGACCTATAATAAATGCAAAAAGCCATCCAAACTAACCATTCAAAATCTAAACATGTAATTTTTATACAAGACACGTAGATTAGTACATAGATGCAGGTGCATGAGGTAGAAACGTATACTGTATGTTGTTAGCAGAGTAAAGTTTTTCTACTTTTATAGCAGTAAACTAAAGATATCAAATGTAAGGTGCAAAATTGAGCAGACTGCAAAAACGTACAAGTAACTGTGATTGCGATTAGATTTTGTTTTACTGAATTATGTGTTTCTGTCATGTATTTTCATAGATTTGTGCATCAAAGTTTTGCGTGAAAACTGCAACACCTCTGGCGCTAACAAAATTGTGAAATGGTAAATACACCTTTTCTGCTTATGTGGCGTATAAAAATTCATAAAATGTTGCAGTTGAAGCTTTTGCAAACTAGTCGTCAGATCTGTTTTATGATGGGAATATTCACATGTACAGTCAGCTTTTTGTGAGACTAATACTTTTTTATTTTTCTCATTTCATTTGTCCAGGATGATGGGCAGCTTTGATGCTTTAGAAAAGCAGTATGTAAGTCAAGTGCATCTACTTTAAAACGTTAAACATTTCAGTTGTTGTACTAGTTTGATCAATACTCTTATTTTTACTAAATCATGTCCACTCGACAGCTCCAGATTATATGCATCGGGGTGAGTACACTAGAATTAATTCACGAAAAAGTAGAAATCATGTCAATTTTAGCTACATGAAGTTCACAGCAAGTTATTATTGTTGCAATCCAGGTCTACACCAATCCAGAGAACCCTAATGTAAGTTGTATCTTACAACACTTTGTATTTATTAAACGTGAGAATGTGTGTAAAATGCAATCATCATTTGAAAACACATTTTTATGTTTTCTAATTTGCAGTGTATCGTTGAGTCTTATCAGTTTAACTTCAGATACACTGAAAATGGACCAGAGATGGACATACTCCGGTTTGAGTTGATTCATTTTGCACTCATTTAGACATGGTCTGCATTATTTGAAATAACGGTGATGTAATTTTTGTGAACGCACACAGGAACAATGACACGGAGTTGCAGGTTACTCTGGAAGACACCAAAAAAGCCTCAGTGCTGCTCATCAGGAAACTCTTCGTGCTTATGCAGCACCTGGATGCCCTCCCTAACAATGTCTACCTCACCATGAAGCTGTATTACTATGACGACAGTAAGACACGTTACCTTTGATAATTCATTGAATTAGGACTAAAATCTAAATAAGAACTTTTAATAGTTTTCCTGAAGCACACCTAGTTGTTGGACAATGTTCTGAAAGATGGAAAGGAGAACGTTATAAGAAGCTGATTCACACCAACGTTGAATTATTTGATGGCATGATGGTTTTCTTGCTCTTCTTTCAAAGTCACCCCTGAAGACTATCAACCACCGGGCTTCAAGGAAGGGGTGTGTGACCGCCTGTGGTTTGAAGGAATACCCGTGCACTTCAAAGTGGGTGAGGTGAACACAGCCTTCCACGCTCTAAGAGTTCGTGTGTCGATGGAACAAGGCCAGGTGGAGAACATTAAGAGAGGGAACTATGCGAAGCTTTCAAAGCAGGCTTCTCCTGAGGGGGGGACGATCAGTGTAAGAAGCACAACGTTACTGCTCATTTCATCAAATCACGTCTTTTCAGTCTTTTTTGTAACGTTTCTATTGTTACTGTGGCTTCAGACAGTATTCTGACCTTCACTTTTCATTTTGCAGCCTGATTTTACAGTTTAAATTAAATTTGTTCTGATTATTTAACACGCAGTACTCCAATAATATAAAAATATAAAGTAATTTTAAACAAATACATTTAATAAAATAAAATAAAAACATTTCTATGCGTTCTCCTTTCAAACACTTGAGATTCAGCTCAAGTGCATCCTATTGCTCGTGATCTCTGCTGAGATGTTTCTACACCTTGACTGGAATCCACATGGGATACATTTGAACTGACTGGACCTCATTTGGATAGGAGCACACTTCTGAATACTGTATATAAACACAACTCTGTTTTTGCTCCCATTTTTCACGAGCTGAACTCAAAGATCCAAAACGTTTGCACAACAGGACTTTTTCTTTCAAACATTGTTCACAAATTAGTTTAAATGTGTTAGTGAGCACTTCTTCTCTGAGATAGTCCATCCACCTCACAGGTGTGGCTTATCGAGATGCTGATTACCGTATTTTTCGGAGTATAGGTCACACCTTTTTACCATTTTTTTCAAGGCCTGCAACCTATACTCAGGTGCAACCTATATATGGTTTTTTTATCACTTTCGGCGAAACAATTTTAAAAATCCAGCTCATTTCACAATTACGTTCATTTATTAAGGAAAAGTTCAGCTCAGACACATATTTGCTATAAATTTTATCAAAAATAATTGTTTTTTAGTGTTAATCTTCTTAAAAGCCTTGCTGTGCACTACTGTGGCAGACATTTACAGCAGAGCTAAACGTAGGTGTGACCTATCTAGGGATTTTTCCAATCTATTGGTAATAATTGGACAATGCGACTATACTTCGAAAAATACGGTAGACAGCATGGTTATTGCACAGGTGTGTCTTAGGCTGACCACAATAAAAGGCCACTCTAAAGTGATCAGTGTATCACAGCACAATGCCACAGACGTGTCTCTGTCTACACCGACAAAAATCCCTGAGGCGATGAGCACTCTGCCAGGGCAAGTGGTCTAAGGGAAACAGATGTCACAGCTGCCATGCTGACTGCAGGAACGTCCACCAGAGCTGTTGTCCATGACCTGAATGTTCATTTCTCTACTAGAAGCCATCTCCAAAGGCGTTTCAGAGAATTTGGCAGTACATGTAACTGGCTTCACAACGTCAGACACGTGCAGCTCTGGACCTCCACATCCAGCATCTTCACCCCCAAACTGGTAGAGCAGCCACCCAGACAGCTGCTGCAACCATCGGTTTGCATAATCAAAGAATTTCTGCACAATATGTCAGAAAGTGTCTCAGGAAGCTCTTCTGCATGCTCGATGTCCTCATCGGTGTCTCCACCTGATTGCATTTTGTCGTCATAACCAAATATAATATTCAAATAGAATAATAACATAGAGCAGATGCTTCCATGTGATGGAGTATGGCATGTTGTTGAAGTGTCTTCTTCACAATGAACCATGGTTTTCCTCTGTGCAGGGCAGATGACAGACTGTGTGTATGGTGTGTGTGTGTGTGGGTGAGCAGTTAGCTGATGTCAATGTTGTGAATTGAGATGGTGGCGGTGGAGTTATGGTATGGGCAGGCGTATGTTATGGCCAACCAAAACAGGTGCATTTAAAAGAAGGAGCAGCAGAACTCACACAGGATTGTACGGCACAGATCACAGGATATACAAAGATGTTTTTGCTGCGCTGAAACTGTATTGAAGAGCTTTGTGGGCTCCATAATCCTCACAACCAGAGGTGGTGTGCTACTCTTGCAGAAGCTGGGCTCTCAGCTACATGAAGTCATTCAGAACGTGATGGTCACACTGACTAACTCTGAGTGGAGATGGGAGCAGAAGGACAACTAGAGCTTCAGATCTTCTCTGATCTTTATAGCAGAGGGTTCTATTCTGCTTAAAGGACTCGGACTGTGAACACATGCTGTCAGTTTTACACTCGAGATGAACAAGATTCTCCCATCTGATTAAATCAAGACTGAATTGATTACTGAGAAGAAATGTATACAGTATACTGTAACTGTAAACTCAGGCTGCAACACAGCAAATTTTAATATTTGTCTGGATACTGTGTTTTTGTACATACTGTATGTCAGTTTATCTTGTCTTTGCACAATATGTTACAGGAGGGGCCGAAGAAAACTGATGCTGAAGAGGACCTTCCATCCGAGGATGGTAAGTTTATAATTTTTATGTTTTCAAAACAAAACTCTTTATTTGATTTATTGACACGGAACTCTCCTTCAGAGTCTGCACAGTTCAAGAAACCAAGAAGACCACAGGCAAAGGTACAGCCCAGTTACACAACGGACAGAGCAGTTAAAGTACTGCGTGTGCATTGTAATACAGACTAAAGCAACCGGGACCGAACAGTCCAACACGTTTATATCATATATACATAATTACTGTGTAATGACTGTCTCATTGTCAAAAAAATATGAACAAGACAAAGATTTAAAAAACTTTATCTTAGTTGCATGTAGTTTTTCAGACTGATGAACCCCTCACTGTTGTTACTTCTTCTGAGGGATTCAAACTCTGTCTTTTTATTCAGAGTCCTCTTCCTGACCAGAGGCCAGTTGACCTAATTACTGTAGTAGTTGTAAAAAACCTCCAGCTGCCTTTTTTAATTTGCACATCTTATTTTACAGCTTTTTGTTGCTCCTGGTCCAACTTTTTAAATGTGTTGCTGCCATCCAATTCAAAATTACCTTAAAAAAATTATTAGTTTAAACAGTTGAGATGATACATTCATTCAACCTTTATTTGTACAGGTTAATCCCATTGAGCCTCGGGGGCTCATTTACAAGAGAGACCTGATTTTAACAAAGTGATGACAGCAATGGATAACGACAATAGACAATCATAAAAGAGGCATATAGATTTTTTTTTTTTTACAAACTAAAACCAAATGGCAACCAAAAGGACAGTCAAAAGAAAAAAGTAGCGAAACCCCCCCTCCCAGCTAGATTCAATTGATTATGATTTATTGTGAATAAAAACTGTATTCTGAGATTTGAAAATCATTAATGGTACATTATTTACAGTGTACATGTATTTACATTCCTATTTTCCAATTCGATGAGTGTGAAACAGGTATAATTCATTTGTACTGATTCAGTTAATTCAAAACCAATTAGATTTTTTATTTTTATAATTTCAAAGTTCTATAAAGTTCTGTTTTTACTTTACTGAGTGTACATTATTGTATAAAAAATGGTTTCAGGCTGCAACACAGTACTGTAAATGTGCAAACGGTGATAGTTGAATGTCAGTTTTTCTTGACGTCTTTACAAATGTCCAACAGGCTGGACCAAAGAAAACTGGTACTACTGAAGACCTTCAACCTGGCAATGGTAAGTTTATTTTATTATTAAAAAAAAAACTCATTTTATTTTTATTAACACTGTAAACTGTCCTCCAGAGTCTGCACAGTTCAAGAAACCTAGAAGATCACTGGCGAAGGTACGGTCGAGTTATACAGCAGAATAATAAGACAAAATCAGTGTGATACAAGTTAACGCATCTTCTTTTGTTTCCCAGAGGAAAGCAGCTCCCAAAGGTCTGGCAAAGAGAAGATAATTTAGCCGAGGAAACTCAACAACATTTTAATTTGTTAATTTATTGTTCTCTACGAATGTTTCAGTTTTTGTGTTAGAATGGTTTCCAGAGGACAGCCACAGTGCAACATGGCGTCACGGTTTAAGTTTAAAATGAATAGTCTGGACAAGTTTGGTCAAAACATGAGATAAAAAATGGTTTATTTGTTGTCACATGTGTGTGTAAAAGAATACAAATATTTAATTAAAAAAATAAAGCTTGATTTATAAACGTCTTGCTTTTGTTACAGAAATGTTTAAATTCTTATATTTTAATCCAACATGGCAATATTTCATATAACGAATCAAAATCTGAAAGTCATTTACCCAATAGATAAATCAATCCTAGTCCAAAATACTTTTATTATGATCACTTTAGTTGTTGTTCAATACAAACTGACCATGTTTCTGCACTAAACGACCCTCGTCCTTCAGGCTCGTGTCCTCTTGAACTTGTGCAGCTGAGCTTCACGTTGGTCTTCCTGAACGATGGCAGCTGGTGAGCTGGTCCAGGCCAACTCGTTCAGCTGGTCCAGTGCTCCAGCTGCAGCTTCTGTGGTTAGAACAGGCTGTCCACATCACCCATCTCCACAAACACGCTCTTCAGCTGGGAGTAGTACTCTACTGTCACCTGGCCGTTCTCTCGCCCTATACCTGGAGAAAAGACGATAGCAGCTTTCATACTGCACGTTGGCGTAGGGACAAAATGTGAAAAGAACATGCACATTAAATATTCAGATTTATCAAACCGTGTGTGTGTGCATGTTCCTGCACACATTTTTATTGTTTTAAATTTAATACTTATTTATACAGGTATCATCACTGAGTCATGAGGACTCATTTTAAGAGACTGTTTTAGAAAGACAACAATTGTTTTGCAAGTCTCAAGTCTTTATCCTCAAGTTCTGAGTCAAGTGTCAGGTCACGGCAGACACCTGTCAAGTCCCAAGTCTGAAACTTGGAATTTCAAGTCCTTTACTAAATTTACAAAATGTTACAGAAGTCCTAAAATTGCACCTTTATATTGCACAGTTCAATTAAACTTAGCAGTGAGAATTAGTACTGGCATGTTGTGTACATTTCAAACACAACAGGACTCTCAGACAATATGGTCCAGCCCAGGGGTCTGCAATCTGCGGCTCTAGAGCCACATGCGGCTCTTTGGTTCCTCCTCAGCGGCTCTTTCAAGCTTCGACTAAAACTAACATAAAACTGAAGTTTATTGGTTGTTCTACAAACAACAAAAAACTACTAGTTTTAGCTGTTTTCATGTAATTTATTAGGCAAATACTCACTTTAACTTTTTGCTTTATTTCTATACTTAATTATTTTTTTCCACAATAAAAAAAGTACATAGGTCTGCATAGCTTGTAGTTTGTTTTGTTTTTTAATTTAAAAACTTTCCCCACCTCTTTACAAGAATCTGGTCTTTTCATTTGTCTTAAATTGTAATAGTATCAATAAATATTAAAAATCCTTAGATATTTTTGGCTTCATAAGGTCACCCCTACTGGCCACAAAAGTCTCCTCCAACAAACAAAGTGGCTCATGGGCCACCAGTTGATAACAGTTGTAGCAGGTTGTTGCGGCTCTAAACACATTGAATTTAGTGCATGAAGGTGTAAAAATGGCTCTTTTGATCATAAAGGTTGCAGACCCCTGGTCCAGCCTAACGAAACACAGAGCGGTGTCTGCAGTGCAGCCACGAATGTTCAGAACTCTGTTGGAGAAACCAAAACAGCTTCTACACAGACTCATAGCTCAACACTGGAGAGCCAGCTCCTCAGGACAAGATTCAGCTGTTCACCTACACCTCATTGATAAGGGACACTCATTTGAGGACCAAAATGTTCACATTTTGGAACAAGAAGACAGATGGTTTGAGAGGGGGTGAACAAAATGTATGTAAAAAGAGAAACCATCTTTAAACAGAGGAGGTCTCAGTTTTCAGCTTTCAAAAACTTATAATGCAGCTCTAGGACCCAGTCATTTTCACACCAATCAGGACCTTCATGTGACCAGAGTGGCTCATCTGAGAGTCACACTAACAAAGACCCTAATGATCCTCTGCTTTGAGGAGTGAGATGTATTGCGATGTACACACGACAGATTTTGATGAAACTTACAGAAAGTAATCACTGGATGGATATTTACAACCTATTAGCTGTAGGAGATGTTTGAGCTAAAATTCGATTTATTAATAATTTATTTTCGCAACCGTTTGGAAGACGTCAAAGTGAAACAATTTAAATCCAGCAGATTTGACCATTATGTGAATTTATTAAGGAAAGGTTAAGCTCAGAAACACTTTTGCTATAATGTCAGCTAACAAATATATATTTTAAAGTGTTTATCTTGCAAAATTTTAAAGAAATGAAGCGTATCCGCTCACTGCGTGTGTACGTGGCGAAACTACTTTTTAAATCCAGCTGATTTGACAATTACGTGCATTTATTAAAGGTGCACTCTGCAGTTTTTGTAGAACGCAGCACTTAGGAAATTTTTCAACAGGCAAAGCATTCTGGTCCCTCCCCACTCAGAGCCATATATGGCTCTGCTCCCTCTTGCTCTCATTGCAGTTTCTGAATGCTCCGCCTCCACTACATGTCCTGTCGCAGCCGCTGCAAAGTTCTGTGATTATATGTTAATAAAACGTTCTATAAAATAAAAACATGGAGCGCTAGTCCAGCACACCAGAACACCATGAACCATGAAAGCCTCGTGGAGCCACGTTGAACCAGAGTTTAATTCGCTCGTGACAAATTCATCCATTTCCTCATCTTTTCAGTCATGGATCAGTGGAGGAGGAAGCGATCACTTGACTTTTGGCAAAAAAACAAAAGTAAAGTCCAGATCAGGGATGAAGAAGGGGAATTTAATACATTTGTGTCACATACAAAACAGTTTTGCATCGCTTTGCAATACTTTGAACGAGAACCTGCGCGGTACTTTGAATTTTAAGTTAAAAGACAAAAGTTGATCGATGCATCTGGACAGCAAAGGGTTAACCCTTCACAAAGCTGCAGCTGCAGGAGAAATGTGTGCGTGTGGCAGAGAAGGAGATCAGCTGATCAGCTGCAGGAGGAAGCTTTCCCTGCATTTATGGGCTGCACACATTGTGCAAAATCATTTAAAATAAACAATCCATGGCTCATCCATCAATCGGCCAATGATGTCATGTCCAGTCTTACTTTGAAAATCTGAGATACTGTATAGCGAATCAGTGAAAAACGAATCGCGAAGTAGTGAGAGACTACTCTAATCGTGTGTGTGTGAATCTCCTGTTGTGGGGAGCTGATCTGCTGGTGGCGCACTTCTAAAGCAGAGTCATATCCAACGTTACATCACCATATTACTGTCAACACACAAGCGTTCAGGGGCTTGAGTTTTTCTAAATACTGTAACTGTCAAAACATGAGTAGCTGCACATCACCAGGGTGTTTCAACCACGGTGTGGTGGAATTTGATCAATCTGGACTTCATGGGGATGGCATGGCACGGAAGTGTATAGCTAGAGTTGTACTCGACGTGTCGCGCAGTGCGCCAGGGTGCGCGCACCAAAAGTGACGCAATATCACCGTCCCCGCCCCTTGCGCGTAGACCCCGCGCGTCAAGCACCTCCGAATTTTTCAAACTCCGCAAGGCTAGTGCGCGCACCGTGGGCGCTACGGAATTGATTGACAGGTCGAGTGGGGACCTCACCCGACAGCCTGCACGCTCTTCACGCCAGAGCCTGCAGCGGTCTGCGCCGCTGTGGTCGTGGAGACGGCGTCGCGACGCATAGAGGAATGTTTTGTATGTGACACAAATGTATTAAATTCCCCTTCTTCATCCCTGATCTGGACTTTTCTTTTGTTTTTTTGCCAAAAGTCAAGTGATTGCTTCCTCCTCTGCTGACTCCATGCATTAAAACCGCAAGACACAATAACTGTTGTTCTATTATGATTTGCTCTAATAAAGACAACAGTTCAGCACGCGAGCAGAAAGCCATTTGTTTTTGTTGTGTGACGTCAAACAGTTCTTCTTCTACGGTAGATTTCTTCTTCTACACCAGGGGTGCCCAACCTTTTTTGAACCAAGGGCTACTTTTGAAGTCGGCAGTTTGCCGAGGGCTACTCGTCCAGTCTCAGTATCAAAAAACATAATTTTTCATCTCCCTACTCCTCACTTCTTTAAAGTAAATAAAACAGAACGTAATGTGTTGCTAGTTTTATTTAATTAAAGTATTTTATCAAAGTAAAAGAACACAATATTTGAAAAGCACACCATATTTTTTAAAGAAACGAATAAACAACTGAACTGAACAATATAAAACTCCCTCATTAACACACTGAACTATTTACAAAAAGTTACAAAGGTGCAGATTTACAAATCTCCAACAATTTCAAATCTCAATAAAACCTAAATATCAAAACTAGGCAGCTGCTCTGTGCAGCAGGATGGTGTGTCATCTGCAGGTGCTGAAGTCCCTCACTGGTCCAGACTGCTGGCTTCAAAGGGCCATTCAGAGTTCCACCTGGTTATAAGACAAACACACACACACACACACACACACACACACACACACACACACATTAGGTACAGAAAATGAAGGGCACACCCAAACTGCAAAATAAATAAATAAATAACACTAGCTAGCTAACTAGTCTGGTCTAAAATTTAATAAAAAAACAACATACAGACACATTGTGACAAGTCTATAGGAGACAACTTTTTATGCAAGCTGTATAAAATAAATGTGTCTCTACCTTAGTGGGACTTCTGACACTGAGAGGAGGAGGCGCGGGGCAGTATGAGGTGGTTGCGAGGCGCAGGCAGGTCTCCAGATGATCATCAGTCATTGTGGATCTGGTTTTGGACTTGATGATTTTCATGTGTGAAAAAGCAGACTCACACAGGTAGGTAGATCCAAAAAGTGCTGTTAAGTTCAAAGCACATCTTCGGATGTTAGGATACTTTTCTTCTGACAGCAGACTCCAGAACTCTCCATTCACGCCAGGTGATGCTCTGGATTTGATCCCAATGTCATTTTGCAGAGTCAACACCTCATTTTCAACACCAGAGCTGTCCAGCTGAAACACGGACACCAATTTGGACACAATGTCATCCACATCAACATTTCCAAAAGGATAACACATGTAGCTGGTAACAGGCTCGATGGAGGAAAAGTCAGTAAATCGTCTCTCAAATTCTGCTGAGATGCTCTGAACCTGCTTAGAAAAGTGTGCACTGTCCAGTTGTGTGACCTCTTTCCCTTGGCGCTGTAGCTCTGCCTCCATGTGTGGGAAGTTTCGCAGGTCCCTGCGTTGCAGCCGACTTGTGAGCAGCTGCAGCCTGCTTTTGAAGGTGCTCACAGAACTGATCATGTGAATTATGTTTTTGTCCTTTCCCTGAAGCTCCAAATTCAGTTCATTGAGCAGGCTGGTGAGATCTGTGAGGAAGGCTAAATCCAAAAGCCACTGGGTGTCCTCGAGTTTTGAATGTCCACCATGACCTGACAGCTTCAGAAAATCCCTGATCTCAGGCAACAGCTCAATGAATCTGGCCAGAAATTTACCTCTGCTTAGCCACCTGACGTCCATGTGCAGCAGCAGGTCTGTGTGGTCTGCTCCTGCCTCCTCCAAGTGAGCCCGGAACAACCTCCTCTGCAGACTCCTGGCCCTTATAGAGCACACAGTTTTCATGGCAACATCCATCACTTCCTTCATGTTTAAAATCTTCCCACACAGGGCCTGTTGGTGTATGATGCAGTGATAGTTCAAAATGTCTGGGAAAGCATCATTCTGCTTGCAGAGTGCAACAAATCCACTGGTGTGACCGGTCATTGCTGGAGCACCATCAGTTGTTATAGAAATTAGTTTATAGAGGGGCAAGTTGCTTTTATTAACAAACTCCATAAACACATTAAAAATATCTTCTCCTCTTGTGTGTCCCTTCAAAGGCAAGATGGTGAGCAGCTCCTCTTTTGCACTCATGTCTGCAAAGGCCATTCTGATAAAAACACACAGCTGTGCTGTGTCCACCATGTCTGTTGACTCATCAAACTGAAGAGAGAAACACTCACATTGTTGCACGTTCTTTTTTAGCTGCTCCTCCACATCAAAAGCCATTCCCTCACATCGTCGTGTCACTGTTTGTCTGGACAACTGCATGTCTTTAATAGCAGCTACGATCTCACTTTTATTTTTAAAATCGTGAAAAAGTGCATCTGCAGCCTCAATAAACGCTTCTTTCATAACTTCTCCATCACTGAACGACTTCTTATGTTGAGCCAGGATGCGGCTAACACGGTAGGAGGCGATTGTAGCTGCCTTACCTTTCGTGCTGGGCCGAGTGAAGATCGATTGCTGGGCTGCAAGCTTGTGTTTTAGCTCCCGCACTTTGTGAGTCCGTAAAGAACTTTTAGGAGGGAAATCTGCATCAAAACGTTTGTGCATCGTCTTGAAATGCCGCTCCAAGTTGCACTTTTTGGGCAAGGCAACGCTCGAATTACAGATGAGGCAAATAGACTTTGAATTAGAATAAACAAAAAAATAATCCTCCTCCCATTCTGTGTGAAAATAGTAAGTTTTCGTTTGCTTCTTCGCTAGTTTTCCTTCCATGTTTTCTGCGTACTGACATTCACTCCTCAGCGCTCTCACTGCTGTCTTAAAGTCTCGTCAGTCATCGCGAGACTGTGTCTGTGAGCATACAAGATGGGGAGGGCTGAGGAAAGTGTTGCTGCGCATTGGCATATAGTCATTCCTCCCTCCACCCCTTCTGCCGGAGTTAGAATGAAGCTTAGCAGAGGACATTTCACCTTGTTAACAGCTGACAGCCGGCTCGTCAGCTGAGAGCAAGGTTGAGCTTCGCGGGCAACTGGGAACCAGCTGGCGGGCGACCGGTCGCCCGCGAGCGACTGGTTGGGCACACTTGTTCTACACCCTTTCTTGCAACATATGCACAGGTTTTAGAGGGTACTGCCACCTGCTGGTCCGTAAAAGAACAGCACTTTGCCATGCGCCGCCGTGCGTCAACCATAAACACAGCGGCGACACTGTAAACGCATGAAGCCGCACGGCTCAGTGCGCGCGCTCCAGCCAGCGGACCAAAGCGCAAGTATAACTAGGCCTTAATCCCCCGAAACACACTGCCTCCCAGTTCTTCAATGTTCTTCAGCAGCACCACAGCTTCCATTATTCCAGTTACATGCAGCTATTTATGGACATGTGCTGGTCTGCACCTTGCTGAGCTGATGATTTATCAGAGGTGAGTTCTGAATCAACACGCTGCTCTGACAGTTTCTTCTCTGTGAGAATGGAAGTTCTTACAGTTCACATACATTTGATGAGCCTCATCTGCTCCTCACAGGTGTGCAGTCACTACTGTGTGTTTACAAAAATAAAGTTTTCATCCTTTTAGAGACGTGTTGTATGAGGTTCAGTTTCCTTGTTCCAACTGAAGCTATAATTGATCAAACTCACGAGAAAGTGTTTTAACGCTCGCTGGGTTCAGGAAACTGAGTGGACTCATATTTTTGGTGTATTTAGGAGAGTTTCAGTACTTTATACTTTGATACTGTGGACTGAAAAGTTTGCATTGAGGTAAGCACATTTTCACCACAAGTCTGAAGTGTGTGTATTTTACGTGCGTACGTGTACTGTTCTTGTTGGTGCCAGACTGTACCTGACATCTTGAAGCCTCCAAATGGCACCTCCACAGGAGTGATGTTGTAGTTGTTGATGAAACAGGAACCAGCTTTGAGCTGTTCGACCACCCGATGGGCTCGTGTTACGTCCCTGCACACAAAATGGAAACAGAAACATACTTTATATTTACTGACTTACCGGTTCAGTCGTGCACAGTTACAGGTTGGAACCAGTAATCTGATGGTGACTGGTTTTTTGCCTGAGAACCACAGATGTTTTGGGGGTGGTTAGGTAGGTCGAGACATTTTTCCTGGTGCGTGCTCTCTGCTAGTGGAGACTTGTTTGTTACTCTATGATGCTGTGGACGCATTAATGCATGCATCGCAGCAAGCACTTTGTCCAGTACACATTATTATAATGTTCAACTTTAGTTAAAAGTCCCAGGGATGGTTTCTGGAGTACGCCCTTTCCCCTGTCGACTCATCTGAGACAGCCATGGCCAAAGTGCCTCAGGACACTCGATGGCGGAGAGAGCGGACTCCAGAAATTATAAGACTGAGTTTGTTGTGGCTCTTCAGACAGATGAAATCTTTTGGATGAAAGACGAAACGTCTCAACAACAAAAAAAAGAAACTGTCCGGAGGACTTAACTCTATTGAGATTTTTCCCTGGATTATTGAGCATGAACTTTTGAGTACAGAACACACCATTTTAAAATGGACAAACTAAAGCAGTCCTCAAATAGTGGGGCGCACCCCTCTGGGGGAGCCTGGGGCAATGCCAGTGGGGGTGCGTGTGACCCCGGGGAACATTTTGCAGCAGGGAGTAGTTTTTTCTTCTTCACCATTCTCATGTTGTCAGAGTGCGTTCAGCAACTGTTTGTCAAGATCCAGCAACTCTCAGGCTCACTAATAATAAAGTTATGAACAAATATGGCTGTCTTGTTGTTATGGGAGTCATGCTTGAACCGTGTCGCTCCCCTCTGCTGCCGAGACGATAAATAAATAACTCCGACACCTCCGCTGCTGGTTTTATGACGCTCTGGACACTTGTCACCCACAGCACACATGCAACAATGAGTAAACTCAAAGAGAGAGCGACACCTGCCCTCTTTCCTCCTTCACGTTGAAAAAATGTTTTACTTTTATCGATGAGTTTGACAAAGCACAATTTAGATTTTTGTTGTTGTTATTTTTGTAAATACAGAAGTAATGTTAGGTAATAAATGTTAGGATTCTATTATTTGCTAACAAAATATATTTTATGCCATTAAACAACTTGTCAGGTCCTTCTCTTGTAAGCATGTTCCCCAGGAGCATCTCTGCTGTTGCTGCACTGAAGACCAGGTCCAGCTAAACTCTGAGCAGGAGCTGAGAGCTGCAGGATCATGCTTCAAACAAGATGTGCTCATTGTAGCCATTAATCCTGACTTCCTCATTTTGGTTTAAAAAAAAATCAGCACAATTGTTTTATTCATATATTGTTTTTTTGAGGTCAAAGTGTTTAAAACGTTGATTTATTTATTATATTAAATTTTATTTTTCAGTATGAAAAGGTCAACAATGTTTACAGTTTAAATAAGGATTTAAGTTTTTTTTTATTTCAGGCAAATTGTTGCACTAGAAGTCTTTTCTGTTACAGACTACTGTATAACACAAGTGTTAATAAAGTTATTCTTTGTTGTACGTTTATATTTCTTTCTTTTTTCTTTTCTTCATTGTTAATAAGGACACAATGTTATGCAGAGGTGTAATTATTACTATCTTATAGACAAATGACAATTTACTGTACAGTTGCGGTGGAGAGGTGGGGAACATTTTTTTTACTTCTTCCTGGGGGGGTGGTCACAGAAAATAATTGAGAAGCACTGCTTTAAAGGCTGATTTAGTCTGAGCGTAATGGCTTCTGATCACAAGCCAACCTGGTGAAGACGCCTGCAGCCAGACCCATCGTGGTGTCATTGGCTCTTTGCAGCACCTCCTCTTCTGTTTCAAACGACAACACAGACATGACTGGACCAAAGATCTCCTCCTTCACACAGGTCATCTCATCTCTGCAGTCACCTGAGATTAAAAAATAAACAGAACAGTTCTGAACTTACAGTGTTCTTAAGATGCTTCTTATAGTAGCTCTGCAGTCAAATTTAAACAGAAATAAAACACCTGGAAGGCCTAAACGAACAGCAAACTGTCTCTATGAACTTCATAAGAGCACACATGATGTTTACCAAGTACACATGGAGTCATGTAGTATCCACCTCTGAGTTTGGGATCTGTTGGGACAAATGGTTCTCCTCCACACCACACTGTGGCCCCCTACACAGGGAGCAGTTACAGCACCGTTTAAAGCACCAGTCTCCACACACCGTCGGAACACAGCTAATTCAATGCACCTCTCTCTTTGCTTGATCAACACAGTAGAGCACTTTGTCCAGGTGTGGTCGGCTGACCAGTGCTCCCATCCTGGTGCTCTCTAATAGAGGGTCTCCAATTGTAATCGCTCGGGTTCTCCTTACCACCTCCTCCACAAACTCAGGGGCGACATCCTTCTGAACAAACACCCGTGTACCGTTGCTGCAGACCTGTAAGACAAACGTGTACAAACAAGTAAAATCTACAATAAACGCACTCGTAAACTTTAAATGTGCCAACATGGTTTATACACGAGAGAAGAATTGGAACCAGATGTAAAAGTGCAGGTTTATATTTAAAGCAGAGGTCTACCTGTCCCTGGGAGAGGAAGTTGGCCATTAGAGCTCCCCTCACAGCGTTTTCCAGGTCACTGTCCTCAAAGATGATCAAAGGAGACTTCCCTCCGAGCTCCAGTGTCACCGGTTTGACCCCCTTTGATGCCATCGCCATGATCTAAAGGTCACGTGGAAACATAGTCATCCATGTTTCTTTCATTATGAGCAGGGTGTAGAGTAGCGCAGACCTTCTGTCCTGTGGACACACTTCCAGTGAAAGACACTTTTGCTACATCAGGGTGGTGACACAGTAAGCTGCCAGTCTCCTGGCCCCCCTGCACCACATTGAAGAGCCCATCAGGGGCTCCGGCCTGCGCGTAGATCTCTGCTAGCAAGACTGCTGTCAGCGGGGTCACAGGCGACGGCTTGAACACCATCGAGTTACCTGGAGGGTTTCACAAAAAAACAGAAATAACACTTATTCCACCTAATTTACACCGTTTACGTTATTAAAGACAAGATGTTCACACCAGACTATTAACAGACTACTCGAGTAATCGACACATCGATTACTTGGACCTCTGTCGAGTTTTTAAATTTCACGTCGAGTATTCGTAGTGACGTCATCACGTCGCAGTTACAGAACAGAAAATGAATCAACTTCCTGTTTGGAGCGCGTTACACCATATTCTGTGACCACCGTATATTGTGACCGTAGGGGGCGGTGTTGCATGAACTGTTGCAGGTCACAGAATGGGGTGTAACACCAGGTCCAATTGACCGAACCAGAACCAACTTCCTCTGACCTTGTTTCACAAATAAAAGGCAAAAAATATTAATCTCTAAACCTACAAAAACCTATAAACATATTAATCTCTAAAACTAAACCTAATGCGCAGCACCACAGGCGGTGGTGCAGGGTGGTCAACCGCCCCACTGTTTTTAGTTTTGTTTTTGACGTGCCGCACATTTTTTTCACTTTTGCAGCTTAATAATAATAACTAACAGTTTTGGTTTTCCTGTGACTTATTTACTGTAAGATGAATGGTAGGAGCATAATGTATGCTCCCAATGTTTTGTTGGTCTTTTTTTGTAAATATAAAATTATTACTGTATATATATTTTTTTTTTTCAGTTTTAACTAGTTAATTATTTTTTGCATCCTGAGATCCTATGACATCATCAACTACTCGAGCTCTACTCGAGTATTATTATGTTAATGTCGAGTTTGAACTGTAGTTCACACACATACCGGTAAACTTGTTCGTGCTGCTCTTGTTTGTCATATTGTTTTGCACTATTAAGTGTTTAGTGTTTCTTAGTTTATATCTTAGATCCTTATTTACTGTTTCTTTTACACTTTATATTTTTGCTATTGTTGGATGTAACCGGGACCCTGTGTACACAATTTCGTTCCACCTCATACCACATGTGCTGCGAACTTGAACTATATATGTATTTGGTTTAAACTGTATTAGAAATATTTGGTTCAGTGCATGTTAAACAGCAAGCATGAAGTCAAAGGAGCTGTCTGTAGACCTCAGAGACGGCACTGTGTTGAGGAACACATCTGGGGAAGGATACAGAAAATGTTCTGCTGCTTTGAACGTCCCAGTGAGCTCAGTGGCCTCCATCATTCATAGATGGAAGAAGTTTGGAACCACCAGGCCGTCTAAACTGAGCGATCGGGGGAGAAGGGCCTTAGTGACGATAAACCTGATGGTCACTCTGTCAGAGCTCCAGTGTTCCTCTGTGGAGAGAGGAGAACATTCCACAAGGACAACCATCTCTGCAACAATCCACCATCAGGCCTGTATGGTAGAGTGGCCAGATGAAAGCCACTCCTTAATAAAAGAAACATGGCAGCACATCTGGAGTTTGACAAAAGGACCTGCAGGACTCTCAGACCATGAGAAACACAACTCTCTGGTCTGACGAGACAAAGACTGAACTCTTTGGAGTGACTGCTAAGTGTCATGTTTGGAGGAAACCTGCTCATCACCAGGCCAACACCATCCCTACAGGGAAGCATGGTGGTGGCAGCATCATGCTATGAGGATGGTTTCAGCAGCAGGAACTTGCAGACTAGTCAGGATAGAGGGAAAGATGAATGCAGCGATGAACAGAGACACCCTGGATGAAAACCTGCTCCAGAGAGCTCTGGACCTCAGACTGGGTGATGGTTCATGTTTCAGCAGGACAACGACCCAAAGCACATGGATAAGATCTCAGAGGAGGGGCTTCAGGACCACATGTGGAGGTCTGGAGGGGCCAAGACAGATTACAGATTACAGACTGGCGTGCTGAGCTTGAAACATCTTCAAAAAGACTGGAACTGCTGCCCAACGTGGATCAACAAAGCATTCAGCAAAGGCTGAGAATACGTACACACGCGTGATTTCTTCGCTTTTTATTTTTAATCAATTTGCAAAAATCTCAAAATGTCTTCTTCCAAATTGTCATCATGGGGTAATGTGTGTAGAATTTTGAGGAAAGAGATTCATTTAATGCAGTCTGGAATAAGGCTGTAACATAAAATGTGGAGAAAGTGAAGAGCTGTGAATAATTTCCAGATGTATAGCCGAGTGTGTAAACTTTGTCAACTTTATTCTAATTGTAAAAGCAATTCTTTTTGATTTAGCCAAAAGCAGGACAAAACACACAATTACATTAACACACAGAAACAGCAACACCTTGGTTTCCCTGTGCTCTTTGAATATTGTTAGAAGAATGTGCCTTGTAAAAATGTTCTTTGCCTACAGTCAAACATAAAAACTGAACTATGGTACTGATGGAGACAAGCAGATCAAACTTTTGTCTTGGATGTAGAAAAATCTTCCTACCACAAGCCAGTGCAGGCGCTGACTTCCAGGCAGCTATCTGAAGGGGATAATTCCAAGCACCGATGCCCACACACACCCCCAGAGGCTCCCTGCGGGTGAAGGCAAAGGACCCCCCAGGCAGCTGAATATGCTGACCTTGACAAAAAATAAGGCAAAATAAAAAAACACATTACTGTATATGATACATTAATGGTTCATCATAGGACAAAACTCCCCAATAAATCTGTCATAAAAAGTGAATCTGAGGTTTCTACATCTAAACTGCTGTTGCTTCAGGATGGTTTGATTCATCCGCCTCTTGACCAACAAATGTGATTTTTCCTTTTAGTCAACATTTGTTTATTTTTTAAACAACAAACCATTCCAACTAAACTGAATACACTTTTGTTAATTAAAAAAAAAACAAGATCCTTTTCTGCAATAATTCAAATATTCACACGTTGTATGTGATATGTGGAGAGAACATCCAGCTCCTTCCAGCTGATTGGGTTCTTCACATGCAACATGACCCCTCTCTCTCTAAACCCCACAGCAGATTTTCAAGTGTAATGTCTTACACAAGAATCTCTAAAACATTAGTTTCTTCAGGACTACCTTTTGACCCGACAGTGATTTCAGGATTAATGCTCTTGGCTGCTATGCGAGTTTTGTTGATTTAATGGTGACCTATAGGGATAGTCTAGTTTTTAAGCAGCACAACACTAACTTGAAGTCTTCATAATATGTAGTGTCCTGATGCATGCTCAATAATTCAGGTAGAAAATGTCATCAAAGTGAAGTCAGGTCCTCTGGATGGATTATTTTGGTTGAAACATTCCATCTTTCATCCAAAAGACTTCATCAGTCCAAGGAGCTGCAACAAACTCAGTCATATAAATAACACCTTCACATAGTGGGTCAACCTGTTTGATGGTGATGAGATGGTTTCTGGAGTCCACCCTCTCCCCCGCCGACTCGTTTGAGGAAGTCATGGCCATAGTGGCCAAACAAAAACAAAGACTTAACTCTGCTGGATCTTCATAATAATGTTCCTGTCTCCCGTGAACAGCTCCTTTTCTCTTTACTTTTGCTCACTTTGTGCCTCTTAATGATTTTTTTCAGCCTTGAAAACACTTCAACAATTTAATTAGGGTTGGCTTGTTAGGCTGCTATAGGCTTAGACTACCGGAGCAAAACTGATCTCATTTCTTTTTCTTCTTCTTTAGAAAAAAAAAAGGATAGAAAGAAAGGAAAGACAGAAAGTAAGACTACAAAATATAAGAAATATACATAAAGAGAGCACAAGGCAAAACACCCGACCACTATCTGTACACCTGCAAAGAACATGACAAAACACAGAAAAAACTGATCTCGTTTCTAAATGAATTGCTTCCTCTCACGCCCAGCCAGTCGAAGCAGATGATCACTTGTCCTGAGCCTGGTTCTGCTAAAGGTTTCTTCCTCATGAGGGAGTTTTTCATTTCCACAGTCGCCTTCATGCTTGCTCAAGATGAGAGTCTGTGATGAAGTTAAATTCAAAACAGTCTGAACCTCAGACAAATACTGTAATGTTAAATTATTATTTTTATATATAAATGTTTCTGTTCAGTGCCCTGAGATGACTTCTGTTGTGACTTGGTGCTACCGGTATATACTTTGTAAATAAACTGAATTGAATTGAATCAAAACATAAAATCTCAAAGCACATAGTATTCATTTAATGTATTGTTTATCCATTTTGAAGCTCTGCATGAAGTCTATGAACAATACCGTATTTTCCAGTGTATAGGTCGCACCTTTTTATGGTTTTTTTTTCAAAGCCTGCGACCTATACACCGGTGCGACCCATTTATGGATTTTTCCCCATATTTTTAGACCAATTTTTGGCTCAGTTATGACCGTTTTTCATTTTGGCAGAAAATGGTGCAGTACCACTTTTGTCCACTAGAGGGACACTTTCAGAGAGTCCACCGACCGTTTCCAGCTCATGTGTCTGAAAAAAAAAGCCTCCTCTGCTCGGATTGACTCTGTCGGCCTCCTGGTCTGGAGGTAACTTCTTTTAGCTCTGTGTTTGTTAGCCGTTTGTTTGCAAGATAAGTCAAGAACCACTCAGCGGATTTTTCTGAAACTTACAGAATGTAATCACTGTATGGACATTTACACGTGAGTAGCTTTATTAGATGTTTGAGATAAAAATAAAAATAAACAATCTTTTATTAGCGTTAGCTTCGGTTAGCTTCTGTTTATAACGTTATAAATAGCTCCGAAACCACTCGGTGGATATTTTTTCTGCTTACAGAGTGTAATTATATGGGCTTTAATGTACTAACTGTTGGCCTGGATGAAACATTTGAGATAAAATTAGATTTTTTATTCGTGTTTTGAGAGACGGACTCTTCTGTTAGCATTAGTTTTATTTCCGTGTATATTTTAGCAAATAGCTAATAAACCACTCGGCTAATAAACCACTAACCCTTGTGCTATAATGTCAGCTATAATTTTTAGCAAACAATTGTTTTTACTGTGTTAATCTTCTTAAAAGCCTTGCTGTGAGCTCCTGTGGCAGACATTTGCAGCAGAGCTAAACACTCGGTCCATATTGCCGGGTTGTCTCAGCGGTGACGCGTCACGTCAGCGGTGGATGCCGCGTTACGTCAGCGGTGACGTAGGTGCGACCTATTTCTGGATTTTTCCAATTTATTGATAATAATTGGACAATGCGACCTATACACCGGTGCGACCTATACACCGGAAAATACGGTAATCTCTTACCACCTAAAGACAGCTTTTTGAACAGCCTTAATCCAAGAAACAGAGTCACGCAGTAAATAGTGTTTTCATAATTCATCGTGCTATTTTGGAGACTTTAGTTGTTTAAAACAACTGCAGTTCATTTGGACTAGATGTTAGCTCATTAGTCCTCCTGTCAACTGTTTCTATTAGGTGAGGTTTAAAAAGCTACATCAATATATTAGTGACAACATTTCAAAACGGCTGAACTATTCCCTTAAACTACAATCTAGTACTGATAAAGTACTTCAAGGGTAAAATAATTTTAAGGCAGTGTTTTTCAAATTCAAGATCTTTTTATTGGATTTTTTCTTTTTTTTTTCTTCAAACAACAACAACAACAAAACAAACAAACAAAAAAACAACAGTCAATTTGAGTTGTAACATGTACATTATAATCCACACTAAAGGAAAAATAAATAAATAAAAGCAAAAAAATAATAACAGAAAATAATCCCTACCCAATCACTGCCAAAAGAAAAGGGAAAAAAATAAATAGAAGGTAAAATAGCCAAGAGACTGCATTAACCTGAGTGAATTGTGTTGTCAGAGAGACTGGAACAAATTCAGGAAAGGTCCCCAAACATTCTCAAATTTACCCTCTTTCTGTTGAAGTGTGAATCTGACTTTCTCCAGCTTTAAATAAAGAATAAACACTGCAAAATGTCACATCATGCTGATGCTGATCTGTTTCTTGTTGCTGCGTTCATCTGTGACCATCTGCTCATGTTCGTGCTGCTGTTTATAATGATGTTTTTCTACTACATTAGGGCTTAGTGTATTACTAGCTGATGTCTCTCTTAGTTAATCCTAGATGTTATTATTGTTTTTCTCTTGCATTTGTTGTTGGATGTAACTGGGACCCTGTGTACATAATCTCGTTTTCAACACATGTACTACATGCGGTGCAAATGACAATAAATTCTCTCTGACTCTGACTTAAACAGGACATGATGTCAGCCAACCACTGAGCGTGAGTGGGTGGAGACGGTTCTTTCCACCTAAGCAAAATAGCTCGTCTGGCCAGGAGAGAGGTGAACGATATTATATGTTGTTGGTTTTTATTCAGGTTTGTCATGCCCTCTACAACAGTGTTTTTCAACCACTGTGCCTAGGCACACTAGTGTGCCGCGAGTGATCGTCAGGTGTGCCTTGGAAATTATCAAAAAAGCCCCCCCCCCCCTTTCTACAACCTCTTTAAATTTAAGACCACATTGTTGTGGTACTGTTCGGGTGTATTTTTGAAGACATGTTAAGTGCAATTTGAAATAAGAAATATAAAATATGATAAAAATACATTTTTGTGTTTATTTCATTCCTATTCAAGACACTTTGATAAGAATGACTATATATTTAATATAGGCAAATACAGTGTATCTATCTTTACAATTTTGGTTGGTGGTGTGCCTCGCAATTTTTTTCAATGAAAACACTGTGCCTTGGCTCAAAAAAGGTTGAAAAACACTGCTCTACAAGACCAAACAGAGCAATCAGTGGGTCAGGGTTCAGACGTGTATCTAGTACACGTGATAAAGTCTGAAAGATTTCCCGCCAATATTTGTTCAGAGATGGGCAAAACCAAAACATATGGGAGAGAGAGGCTTCAGCATGTTTGCATCTCACACAGTATGGGCTGACATCAGGATACATAGAGGACAATTTCAGTTTAGAGATGTGAGCTCTGTGCACCACTTTAAATTGTATTAGACAGTGTCTAGCACAGAGAGAGCTGGAGCTCACCAGTTTGAGTATGGAGGTCCAAGAGTCCTCTGAAATAGAGGAGCCGAGATCCTCTTCCCAAGCAGCTTTGATTTTATCTGAGGAAGCACGCTTCAAATCCAATAGTTTACTGTAAATGAATGAAATGGACTGTTTTTTATTTGGGTCTAAAGAAAGAATAGTGTCAACAATACTGCTATCAGTTGAAATGGAGAGGTTGGACAAATGAAGAGTAATAAAGTGCCGTATTTGGAGATACCTAAAAAAATTGGACTGGGGAAGACTAAATTTTTCACATAGTTGTTGAAATGAAGCTAAAGTGTTATTGAGAAACAAGTCATTGAAGCGTACTATACCCCTTCTTTGCCATTCTTTAAAAACAGAGTCCTGAGATGAGGGTTTGAAAAGTTGGTTAGACATAATAGGACTATAAAGAGAGAGACTAGAGAAATCAAAATATTTACGAAATTGTGCCCAGATTTTTAGTGAGTGTTTTATAACTGGATTTATAACAGTTGTAAGTGGTGGAAGCGGGAGTGAGGATCCCAAGAAAGCCACGGATGACCATTTCCCAGAACACTGTGACTCCATCTCTACCCAGTCAGGGCTGTCAGGCCTGTTGTAATAGAATGACCAGAATGCTAGACAGTGCAAGTTTGCTGCCCAATAATAAAAGCGGAAATTTGGAAGGGCAAGACCGCCTGCGGCCTTAGTTTTTTGGAGAAGTGTCTTATTTAAGCGTGGACGCTTTCCTTGCCACAGATATGATGAAATGATGGAATCTAACTGAACAAAAAATGAACCAGGGATAAAAACAGGAATATTTTGAAAAAGATATAAAAACTTAGGTAAAGTGACCATCTTGACTGAGTTAATACGGCCTGTGAGGGAAATGGAAAGCGGTGACCATCGGGATAATGCCTGCTTTGTCTGATTCAACAGAGAGACAAAGTTTTCTTGATATAAATCTTTATACCTCCTCGTAACTGTAACACCCAGGTAAGAGAATTTTGTCTTCTCAATTTTAAGAGGCCATTTACCAAAGTCAAGAGTCTGCGCCAGGGTATTGACAGGGAAAATTACACTTTTACTCAGGTTTAATTTGTAACCAGAATTTATTCCAAATTCCTCAAGTAATGATAAAACGGAGGGCAGCGTGTCAGTCGGATGAGAAATGAAAAGTAAAAGGTCATCAGCATAAAGGGAAACCTTGTGCTCCATATCGCCTCTCCAGATTCCTGAAATTGTGTCACAGGACCGCAAAGCAGTGGTGTAGTGGGCATGACCGTGCCCGCTCTGATACTTGAACTGTCCCAGTGACACCTTTTCACTGATACTCTCAGAAAAAAGACATTAACACTATTTTATTACATTATTTTGAATCAAAACACAATAAGTCATAAGAGACTCTCTTATTCCTCTATTTTTGTGTTAATGAATAACCTTGTGTTACTTGTATAAGCATTATTGAATTCAATGTTTGTTAAGTCAAAGACTGTTTAATTCAAACTGTTTAATTCAAGTTGGAAATCCAATGTTATTTCAAAATAATGATCACTTCTTCATATGATGAATCAAACGGTGAAAGTGAATTAATATGTCAGACTGAACTCGATCAGTTTTGTTAGAAGTTAGAACACAGTTTTAATCAGTTGTTTTATGAAGCTGGCTCCAGTCTAATCTGTTTCTCTGTCTTCATTCTAAACAACTTCTTCTCTGTTCTAAAAACTGATCTTCTCCTATCCGAGTGACCTTCATCCACTGGTTTGTTTGGACCAATCAGAGAAGAACAACAAGTCACTGATCACAGATCCTTCCTTAAAGTTCTAAGCTTTTGCTGGAACTGACGGAGTCTGCTGGGAGCTTCAAAGAGATGTGAACTTTCCCAAAGAGCTGGGGTACGTTTGGTCAAGAGCTAACGACCTTCGTCTTCAGCTAAGGACTGATAACCTGCTGTTATGACTCCACTTCGAATGAGCGTAAGCTCAAAACTTTGTTATTCCTTCCTGGAATAAGTTATCTTGAGCCAAAAACCACGACTGCCACGGCTTCTGCCGACGAAAGCAAGTATCACCGACACCGACAAGGTAAACACGTGTGGAGTCCAGCTTGGACTTGCGGGACCGACGACTCGTCAGTCCAAGGCTGATCACAGCTCTTTACCAGAACCAAGGCGGACGTCTTAAGGTAAAGGAGCAGCTGTTTGCTTACTGGAGGTGTGATGATATCTTAGCTGGACGCGTATGGAAGAGTGTCATCTGGTTTCATAAATGCAAGATAAACTTCCTCTCTTAACCTCCTAATTCTTCTTAAATCTTTCCTCCTATTCTTCTCCCCTCAATTCTAAGCTGGAAACTATTTAAGTTAAAGAGCCCTCAGACTAAATATGTTTAACATCCAGTATTGAAGTCTGTTGTGTTAAATTTAACTGTGCTGACGTGTTAAATTGAAAGAAAGTGAAATCATGTCAATCAAGTGTAATGGTGTTAATTTAGTTGATTTATTTTAAATAAATGGTAGTGTCTTTGACATATCAACTAAGTTAACGTCTCTTGTCACTTAATGGCTTTATTTATTTATCCATCATAAAGATCACAGAAATATTGGGTAAACTGAAAAAGAAAGAATCCGTGAAATTACTATTCAATCTGAATAAGTAAATTAATTAAGGTAAAGAGGTCAGTATTAATATTGACCTCCTCATAATCCTTTACAGTGGCAAGAGGTTCAATTGCCAGGTCAAAGAGCAAAGGGCTCAGTGTGGGCATCCCTGGCGAGTTCCTCGATGTAGACTGAAGGGTTTTGATATCTGAGAGTTGGTACGAATGGTTGCGGTGGGATGTGAATAAATTAATTGCACCCATGTAATGAAATTGGGGCCAAAACCAAATTTGTCAAGAACATTAAACAAGTAGTCCCATTCAACCCGATCAAATGCTTTCTCCGCATCAAGGGAAATAACACACTCAGGAACAGTATCCGAAGGAGAATAAATAATGTCCAAAAGGCGTCTGATATTAAAAAAGGAGTGCCTGCCTTTAATGAATCCAGTCTGGTCTTTTGATATGATGAAAGGAAGGATCTTTTCCAACCTTTGAGCAAGAACTTTGGCTAAAATTTTGGCGTCTGTATTTAAAAGGGAGATTGGTCGATAAGAGGAACAGTGAGTTGGGTCTTTTCCTTTCTTTGCAATGAGGGTAATGCAGGCCTCTAAGAAAGATTTCGGAAGGGATCCTTGGTCAAATGACTCTAAGAGAACCGAGTGTAGGAGTGGGGAAAGTAATGAAGAAAATTTCTTAAAAAATTCAGCAGGGAAGCCGTCAGGACCCGGACATTTGCCAGACTGCATTACCGATACAGCTGACACAATTTCTGTCAGGGATATTGGGATCTCCAGTGCATCTTTCAGGTTGGGTGTGAGTTTTGGCATATTGGTCCTTTCGAAAAACTGAGAAGATAAATTCTTGTTGGTTTGGGATTCTGAAGTATATAAATGGGAATAAAAGTCCTTAAATGCTCTGTTAATTTGTAAATGATCTAGAGTTGTGGTGCCGTTCTCTAATTGGATCTTAGGGATGATTTGTTTAGCCATGGCACCCTTCAACTGATTTGCCAGTAGTTTTCCTGACTTTTCTCCATGTATGTAAAATGATGATTTACTTTTCAAAAGTGATTGTTCTATTGAGTATGTAGACAATAAATCAAACTTAGTTTTGAGTTCTACTTTTTTTTTGTACAGATTAGGGCATTTGTTTTGAGCATATTGTTGATCAATTTCTTTTATCTGCTGGGCTAAATCAGTTCTTTCTTTTTGAGATTTTTGCCTCAGCCGGGCGGTATATGAAATGATTTGTCCCCTAAGATAGGCCTTAAGGGTATCCCAAACTGTTGACAGTGGGATCCCAGGAGTTCTGTTTATGGATAGAAAGAAGGTTATTTCTTTTTCTATAAATGTAACAAAATCATTGTTTGACAGTAACGTTGAATTGAATCTCCACTGTCTACTCCTTATAGGAATCCCTTAGCACTGGCTCTCCTCAGGGATGTGTGCTGAGCCCCCTTCTGTTCACTCTGCTCACATATGATTGTACAGCCACACTTCCAGGCTGTCATATTGTTAAGTTTGCAGATGATACAGCGGTGGTGGGATGCATCACAAACAATGATGAGTCCAGCTACAGACAGGAGGTGGAACACCTGGAGAGCTGGTGCAAAGAGAATAATCTTCACATGAATGTGAAGAAGACAAAGGAGATGATTGTGGACTTCAGAAGGAACAAACACACCCATGCCCCACTGATAATAGGTGGGTCTGCAGTGGAAGTGGTCTCCAGCTACAAATACTTGGGTGTACACATGAATGATAACCTCAGCTGGAGCAACAACACCACCAGCCTGATCAAGAAAGGTCATCAGAGACTCTACTTCCTCAGACGGCTGAGACGAGCTGGTCTGAGCAGCCCAGTTCTCACCTCCTTCTACAGGTGTGCAGTGGAGAGCATCCTGTGCTCCAGCATCAACGTGTGGCATGGAGGCTGCACAGTTGAAGAGAGGAAAGCTCTGCAGAGAGTGGTGAAGGCTGCACAGAAGTCTGTTGGAGTCAGTCTCCCCACCATCACAGACATTTACACCTCTAGATGCAGGAAAAGAGCCACCTGTATCATGAAAGACCTCACTCATCCAGCACACTCACTCTTTGCCCCACTCCCCTCAGGACGGAGGTTGAGGAGCATCAAGTGTAGAACCACTAGACTGAGGAACAGCTTCTACCCTGAGGCTGTTAGACTCATGAATAAATAAAAATAAAATTAAAATAAACACTGCAAAATATCACATCATGCTGATGCTGATCTGTTTTCTTGTTGCTGTGTTCATCTGTGTTCATCTGTGACCATCTGCTCATACAAACTCATGTTCGTGCTGCTGTTTATTCCCACTATATTAGGCTTAGTGTATTACTAGTTGATGTTTTTCTTAGTTAGTTCTCGATGTTATTACTGTTTTTCTCTTTCATTTGTTGTTGGATGTAACTGGGACCTCGTGTACATAATCTCGTTTTCATCTCATGTACCACATGCGGTGCAAATGACAATAAAGACTCTCTGACTCTGACTCTGAATGTCAGGGAGGGACAAAGACAGAGTGACAGGTGCATGGTCTGAGATGACAATACTGTGGTAGTCACAGCCACGGACAGAGGGAAGAAGTTTGTTGTCCATGAAAAAGTAATCGATCCTCGAGTATGAGTGATGAACATGAGAAAAAAAAGAATATTCTCTCTCAGCTGGGTGTAAAAAACGCCATACATCGCACAGGCCATACTTAGATAGAAAGGCACGAATAGTGTGGGACGACCTGCTGGCTGTGGCAGGGTTTGTAGAGGATCTGTCCAAAACTGGGTCCAACCAGCAATTCAAGTCACCACTGAGTATCAATGAGTATGTGTTTAGGTCCGGGAGCAGTGAGAATAATTTCTCAAAGAAACCAACATCATCCGTATTTGGGGCATAAACGTTAACTAGCACTACTGGTGTGTTGTACAATTTACCGGAAACAATCACAAAACGACCATATTTATCTGAGTTAACTTGAAAAGGTTCAAATGAAATGTCTTGACTGATGAGGATCGAGACGCCCCGAGCCTTTGCTCGAAATGAGGAATGGAAACTCTGCCCGTGCCATGTTTGCAGTAATCGTTTGCTATCGTCACTTCTAATGTGAGTCTCCTGCAGGAAAGCAATGCCTGTATTTAACTGTTTTAAATGAGAGAGCACCTTCCTTCTCTTGACGGGGTGGTTCAAACCTTTGACGTTCCAGCTTGACAACACCAACTGACCACTCATATTACTAATAATTTGTATAAGAAAGGTAGGTAATACAGTCTAATGTGTTGATGGCTGTGCAGTTCTTGGCAAAGTGAAAGAAAATATAAATTAATGGCAGTGATGGACCCCCCACCCCCCTCCCTTTCCCACCCTGGACAGCTGCAACAGACAGAAGCAGCAAGCTCCATAGAAATTAAAAATAAGTCTCCTGTCTAACTTTTAAACTAGTGCTCCAGTATCATAAGAGGGAAAAAAAATGTATAAGCACCTCATGCAAGGCCAAAAATGTACACATAGATGTGTGATCACGCATACACATATAAACAAAGTTAAATTAATCCTAATCCTAAATTAAATCTTCAATCAGTCCAAGACCAATTCAAGATTCAATTCAAGATAGTCAACAGGTAAACAAGAAGAGGAAAAATGTTAATAGTTCAAAATAATATATTGAAAACATTATATATTTCACCCATTTTTATACATGGATAGGCCTACTTCAATTATTTATGTGCCTAAATACAAAACCAGAAAGCCCCCCCCCCCAAAAAAAAAAAAAAGTCTCAGATAATCAGAGTATGGGCAGAGTCCTGCTCATCTGTTCATCACCTCATGTAAACAAAAGTTTAGTCTAAACATAGACAAAGCCAGTGAGGGAACAGCGCGTTGCACATCAGTCAAAAGAAAAGTTAAATATTACTGTACTTGCGCTGTTAGGCCTGAGGTAACTCCTGTCTAACTTTTAAACTAGGGCTCCAGTATCATAAAAAGGGGGAGGGGGGAGAATAAAAAAAATTTATAAGCACCTCACAAACTAGTTTAAAGTATGCAAGGCCAAAAAATGTATACATAAATGTGTACCGGTAATCACGCACACACATACAAACGTAAAGTTAAGTTAATCCCAATCTCAAATTAATTATCAATCAATCCAGGACTAACCCAAGATTCAGCTCAAGATAGTCAACAACGAGAAAAGGAAAAATGTTTCATTTCAGAGATGTTAATAGTTCAAAAAAAGCCGCAGTAAAAACTAAAAAGTCTCAGATAATGAGAGTATAAGCAGAGTCCTGCTCATCTGTTCCTCACCTCATGTAAAGAAAAGTTTAGTGTAATAATCAAAGCCAGTGCGGGAACAGCGCGTTGCACATCAGTCAAAGAAAAGTTAAATGTTACTTGCGCTGTGAAGCCTGAGGAAAGTTGTCTATGAACTTCTGCGCCTCCTCGACAGAGCCCAGCCACTTTCTGTGTCCATCAGGTAAAGTCACGTGGAGTCGAGCAGGAAAAAGCAGAGCAGGTTTTAAACCCAGAGAATACAGCACAGCCATCACTTCCTTATATTCCACTCGCTGGTTGAGGACTTCTGGGCTGTAATCCTCCACGATCCGCACCGGTTTCCCCTGGTATTCAAGCCTGCCTCTGCGTCTAGCCTCCCGGATCAGCAGCTCCTTCACCTGGACTCGATGCACTCGCAGGATAACCGGGCGCGGCCGCTGGTCCGAGGCGGGTTTCGGGGCGAGGGTTCGATGGGCCCGGTCCAGTTCGGGTGGAGAAGGAAGCGTGTCACGCCCGTAGATGTCGCACAGCAGGTTGGAAAAGAAGTCTGTAGGACGTCCGCTCTCAATAGACTCCGGTAAACCCAGAACACGAATATTTTGCCGTCTGCTTCGACTTTCTAAATCCGCTAGTTTAGATTTTAGTCTGGTGTTTTCCTCCTGCAGAGTTGAGCAGGTGTTTTCCACCTCCGACATGCGCTGGCTCAGGTCGTTAGTGACAAGTTCCAGTGATGACACACGCTGGCCGTGTTCCTCCACCGCCAGCCGAGTCTGGTCCAGTTTGAGATCCAGCTGATTAAAAGTTTGTTTGAACTCAGCTGACAGAGCCGCGCGGTGCTCCTCAAGCAGCGAGGTAATTGCCTCGAGGGTTATTAGGCCAGCGTCATCCTTCTCAGCGTCCTTCTTCGATCTTGTCGACTTTTGAGACATTTTTAATTTAAAATCTTTAAAAGAGATGTTTTGATGGAAGTTGTGTGCGTGATAATAGGCAAAAAATATTAAATGTAGAGGGCTTGGTGGTACTAAAAAATAAGTTTTACCCGGAGCACTGGCAAGTGCGACTCACTCCATCTCACGACCACACCCCCCTCCAGGCAGTGTTTTTCTAAGTTGTACAAACCTGCCAGAGTGCTGGCCAGTCCTGCGTAGTATTCAATACAAAGTCTAGCAGAGTCCACGTCCAGACGGGCCTCTGTGATGGACTTCCCGTTGTTCACCACTTCCATCTCAGCGAGATCCTCCCTCCTGCTCTGTGTAGAGAAAGACAGCGTTTTAAATTTGTATTTTGTGTAAATGAAACTGGATGAACCAAAGTCTGAACACCTCAATTATATGTGCCACTCTGATCATGACCCTAGCCCTCTCCATCCCTGACATTTTGCTCCAGGGCACAAAGGCAGATTTAGCAGCTTTCACAGCCTCATCAACCTCCGCAGCACCGCAAGGCTCCAAAAGGCACAAAACACGGCCTGAAAAACAAGAAACATAGATAAATAAACAGCTCATTCATCAAGTAAATGAGTTTAACAGGAAAAATGTCATGTTTTTATTACAACTTTAACCCTGACAAAGTTTAGGTGTTGTGTAAAACATATATATATATATATATATATATA